>JAQZBX010080227.1:0-13848 GCA_029593785.1 Cabassous unicinctus
CCCCACAAAAAACCAAAACCAAAACCAAAACCAAAAAACAACAGAGCCTAGATTTGAGAAAGGAACAAAACATGTAATTCGGCAAATTCACCAGAACAGTGTGAACCAAGCTGTTAAATAATGTAAATATTATTCAAACTAGTAAATAATGTGAATGTTTCCAGTTTACACAGTTTGATCAAAAACTAAATGGCTTTAGATGGTGCCAAACCAACTGATTCTTGCTTCCACATTCATAAGTGATTTTGTCCACATATCAAACCACTTTAATAGTTAAACAGCAACAAAGCTTTTGGTGAAAAATTATCCATTTCAACTAGGAAAACATCAGGAAACCAAAGGTATTTTTTTGCCCTTTTTTTTTTTTTTTAAACAAGCCAAAACAGATTAACAGCAAAGAGTTCTAAAAAATTTACATTTCTTTTACAAACTGTCATTTAGAGAACAATAATAATGTTGAAGTCTGTTAAATCTTGGCATAAACAGAGACACTTGATGAATAGATTGTACTTGAATATTGGGGAATTTTTTTTTTCTCTAACCTCCCCCTATTGTTTGCCAACAGTAATTTAAGTTTGCATGGAACATTCCCGTGGTTGAAGTGTAAACAATGGATAGGAAGGACTATATGACAAGATGATGCATCACATGTCATTACAGGTAGGACCTTCACAACTTCATGCACTCAGAAACATGCATGAAGAGGAGGAGAGGATGGCCCAGGCTTAACATCCAGGTGCCTTGAGGACAAAGAATGCAGAAGTGGCACTGTTGATATTTAGCTGAAAGGAGAAAGCAGGGAGGAAGAAACAAATTATATCATTTTACAGAATATCATCAAATTACTTTGCCAAACATGTGAGAAGTTTACAATTTTATAACTCAGCTAAATAACAGATTGAAAATACTTTATATAAGACATCTTCGCTTGTGATCATTAAAAGAGAAAACACAATATTAAAGAGATAATATTAAAATAGGAAATTAGTATTAATCAGCTGTCGATTTGTTCACACAAAGCTAAGCTAACAATAAGAGACAGGGACCCAGGCTTCAGTCATATTATTAAGTCTAAATATACATTTTAAGTATTTGTATTTATTAGACGAATTAATAAATGAATATTATCATGTAGTTGATATAAATTCAAAGTTTAAGTCTATCCTTAACTTTTGTCATTAGGCTTGGACTCCTTGGGAAATCAAACCTAGGAGTCAATTTAACAAGGAATATAGCATGGAATATAACATGAGTATTATTAATTGGAGGTCTCTTTTCTGCAAACCAAGAGCTGGGGGCACTATTTCTTAAAATCTCTGAACAAGGTTCAGTGCTTTCAATGGGGAAAATATTCACAAAGGCACCACGTATATATCTGAATTCTTGTTAACCAAGTTTAAGAGACAAATCTTAAAAACAATCACAGGCATGAATTTAATTACACTCAACTTTCAATTATCCTCTGGAATTATCTACTTGGTGAGTTTTAAATTTCAGTTTGACTTCCTCCTGTGACCTGTCCTCAAGGTCAAATTCCAATTACACTCAGGTACAGCAAATTAATTTACATATTTCCCTTAGCCAATCATGCAATAGGAATTACAATCTCTTGAAAAACAGAAACCAAAGAATGCTAAAGCTTGATAAAAATTAGGTCTGGATAATTGAGAGTTGTCTGTAATGACCTAGGCATAATTTACTTTTGATGCAAGAACTCCAGGATATTCTAAAATGACACAAGCCTTATAGTGAAGGAAGGCTCTTCTCAGTGCTAATTACCTATAAAATAAGGGTTATGCTACAAAATAGGGCTGAACATTAGTCTCAAGGGGTCATGCAAAATAGCTATGAATTTTCAAAGACCTTATATGTATTTCACTGAATATAGTGCAAGAGAAAATATCCTCAAAGGGAAGTAAACAGCCATGCAGCTTTTCATTCATTAGCTCCAATCACAAAGTATCATGGAGCAGGACGTTACTTACAAGACCCATATGAGAATGGTTTTCAGGTCTTAGAAGTTTTGCCACAAAGAGGTGCTTCCTGAGAAGTTTTCTTTCCCATTTGGAATACAGGGTGGCCTATTAAGAGAAGCCCCATTTAAGCCATCTGGCATAAAAGGAAGTTTTCTTAAATAGGCTCTATCCCATAAACATTTCAGGGAATTACAGAAAAACCCAACCCCCTAGTACTTTATGAATGCAATCCCTTCTATGTTAACTAGCAATTTATGCTGTACCTCTTTGGGGTAAAAAAATACACATATACACGAAAATAGGTGTCTTCATTATCTGCAGATTCCTTTTGTTTCTTTCTCTAAATTACACAGCTACTGTTTTTAGAATGGATTTCAACATATCTGCTTTTTCTCCTTGTTGACCCTTTTTTAAAACAAATCCAACAGTGATACATAATTGTTAAGGCTGATAGAGAAGGCCTTTGAAAACCACTGTGGTACATTATCAAACTAAGACATTATGATGGACCTCTGGAGTGAGTTGAATGGCTGTTTGTATGACCTTGACTCCCTATCCCATTTTCCTCCAAAATTTAACAGGTGATCTTGTGGGGGAAATTTGGAATGAGATCAGCAGTCAGACTGCTACTAACTGAGTCTAAACCTCCCTTCGTGTTTTCATCTGACCCTACTGTACGGATGGAATCTTATTTCTCAGGAATCCCCTTTATTGGAGTCAGCCTTCCTTACCCAGAATCCTCTATCATACTAAGCTAAAGTTCTGACATTACCCTTTTCATCATGATGCTCCTTGAGCTTGGACTATATTCCCTTTGTTCTTTCTATTTCTCCAAATTCCACTTATCAAGTAAGACCTCCAAAATACTACCTTCTCCACAAAGTATACTTCCAAATGTTATAAACAGTTTGCTACATTTGTCAATCATTTCATTCTACTATGAAGTGATAATAAACTTCATTATATAGGTTTTTTTTTTTTTTAAATGGTATCAGTGATTAGTTGCTTTCTATACTAGAATATATTTTCCTTGAGGGCAATGTCATTTCCCTTACACTGTATCTAGCACATGCTAGTCACATAGGACATGTGCAATAAATGTTTGGACAAACAAACACTACATCTGAGGTAGAGTGTCACAGTGAGAAAGACATGGAAATACCTACTTGCTTTTTAAATGCTGTTTTTTAAAAAATAAATTTCTCCTAATATCTGTAACTGAGCCCCAGTGGAGAATCTGTGAGATGAAGCTCTTGATATTTTCTAGTTACTCTATGCCAAGTTTCAACCCACAAATGCCTGGTGTGATTGATCTTTTGAGAGAATTACAGAATCCCACCAATGCATTTATTTCCACCAACATAACTGACCATTAGCATAATATGCTATGCTATTAACAATGGAATAAGTAGAAGGGGCTGACCATGGATATATTAACAAAGAAGTTGAGAGCATGGGAATATTTACTTGATGGGTACTGTTGGAGAGCCCGAGCGGTGAAAATGAACATTCTGCCACTTTCCATCCCGGCGGTGCCAGACACGGGTCTCTTCTGATTGCATTGTCTTTGGCATTCCACTGCCATCCATGTACTGTGTGAGCCTAATATATGCTATGCAGGCAGCATCATCGCCTACCAGATGTACATGGGGGTTCAGGATAATGGTGTGGATTGGTTTATTGCTTTTGGATAAAGCTGAAAGAGAACAACATGAAAAGTTAATTTTAGTTTTGATGTAAAGTAAACCAAGACACAATAACTTGAATTGAGATCAATTAATGAAATGCTGTTCATTCATTCATTCATTCATTCATTCAACTACTGTTTATTTGTACTAACTGTGTACCAACAATTTTGGAAATTATAAAGGATAAGAGACAGAGCAAAAATAGATATAGTCCTTATCTTCTCAGATTCCATTTGCAGGCAATTTGTATGCCAATCTGAAAACTTTGATTGACTAGGGGAAAAAGTTGGAGAGATGCATTTCTTAGCAATGGGAATTGATTAGAAACAGAAGCCACAATAGGAACAGAAATGGAGAAGTTCAGCCCAGGTGCACAGAGCAGTTCCTGACCTTCCAACGAAAGAACTGCTGGAGTAGCTGCCATAATATCCTGTGATCTTATTCATTTTTGTTTGTAGGCGAAGTACATGAGAAAAGGGAAACATACCACATATCAAGCATAGAGATGGTTGTTTCCAAAGGAAGCTGGCCATAGCATGAATTTGTTTCTGCATCTAATCCTGCAACTCCTTGACGTAGTAGAGTCTGTTTCATGATATCAGCTGTGGTCATCCAATAAAACTCCAAAAGTTGTGTTGGCCATATGGCCTGGTTTCAATCCTCTAGCTCTTTCTCTTTGACTGAACAGTCCTCACTAGGCTCTAGCCTCTGATGTTTTGACAGTTAGCTACCTATTCTAATGAACAATCACTGAGATTTGAGGATTTATTGAGGATTATTCTCTTTTAGATCACTAGAACAGGCTGGACTGTTTTTGCTGTTATCAAAACATGTTTTCCATCCTCATAAAAAATCAGTTCATATTACTCAGTGCTATAGTCATATAAAAATACCCTAGTATGAATATTTATGGAGAATAATGATGTGTACAGCATTATGCAGAAAGAGATTAGGAATACTAATATGTTGATTAATTCTCTTAATAGAGATAAGATGGTGTCAATTGTACGTCACTGGCAGGAAAGATTATGTTATGCTGACATACAGAGTGCTAGGATACAGAGACTTTGAGTACATTTACTGAAGCTTAGTTAAGGCCAATTTATCACATAATTCTTTTTGTTTGCTTCCTTGCAAATGCCTAGTGCATATAAGAAAAATTAATTTATTAAATATGTCTTAACTTAAAGTTCCATGCTAAGGGAGACATTCTTGTCAATATTTATATTTACCAAAAAGTGAGTCTTATCCCAATCATTACTACAATTCCTCTTTATAACTCACTGAGATCTCTGCAAAAAGAGTGAATTCACTCTATGCATCATGTAAAAGTAACATAATGCCTAATGCCTTTAGGTGTATGGAGATGGAAAAGGATCAGAGGAATTCATGGTTTACACTTTTCATGATGACCTGGAGGATTTCTGTAGGTGGAGGATTCTTTAGTCATCTTCTCTGAAATATGGCTGTTTTCTTTGATACAACTAAAATTCATGTAATTTGAACTGAAATATTTATTCGATTGCTCATCTCCATTTACGTTTTACTTTGAAAATAAGCACCCAGTATGATTGAAAGCACTCATCTATTTTGAATATTATGACATATTTAGTTTCTTTTATTTTTTCATATAAGAACAATTTTATGACAACTTGAAAAATACATTTTTTGGTAACACATTTTATAGCTTATTATATAAAATATATATAAAATATTATATATTATATAGAATTCACTGGGACTTATATGGAATGTTTTCAATCAATATTATGTTTTATACAAAGTAAGGTATTTTCCATATGGCCCCAAAAATGTTTAAACCTGTCTTTTTTTTTTTTTTTAATCATAAAAAATTTTATAGTGTAAAATTCTGGACTAATGTAAGAAGATCTCATTGCAGAAAAGAGCCAAAGAATCTGCAAATTTCAGAGAAATTTGCAAAGAAATTAGAAATGGAATGCTACTAAAGGTAGAATAAATGTACCATTTTCAAAGTAGAATCGATGAAAGTCCATCCCTTCCACTAAATTACCCAGTGCTTCAGGTTCAAAAGCAGTAAGGCCTGGGTCACAGATTTTTCTGGAGGAAGAAAAATAATCGAAATCAATCAATCAATCAAGTTAATGTATTTTTGTTGTTTCACATGTATTCATTCTTATTTATCAAACAGTAAATGAAGGAAACAGTCTCCAAAAACACACTAAAAATATAAAATTTCTAACACACCTTGGCAAGATGGTTTGAGGAGCAACTATATAAAAGCATTTTGCAGAGACTTCTGAGAGGGGCCAGATAATATAACCAGTTCAAGCAGATAATAATAGACCATGATTTAGGAGTCTTTCTAAAACGTTTACTTTTTTAATTCCCAAGATGAATTCAGCAGACTTTTCTGTGTGTAACTCTTGACTTGTTTATTATTTTCTTTGAAATGCTCTCTAATTCCTATAAAACCATCTTTGGTTGTGAAATTAAATACTTTTGAAGTAATTTTTGATGGGTCACACCATCTACAATCATATCAAACATCTATTTTATGATTGATGCTAAGGCAGGTATCATACCCTCTAATTCATGGCAATGTCCCCACCAGACTTAATTGAATTTAAGTTTAAAGTTTACTTATTAACCTTTAAAATAAAATTCATAAGAGGTTCAAATGCACCTCCAAAATACTACCTTAATCCTAGCAATATAATTCTTTTAAGGAAGTTTGTTAAGCTTCTACTATTAGTAGGTTGTCTTTGGAACAAACAATTGTAACAACAATTAATACTTGAATAGAAGAAACAACAAAGTCTTTGAAAACCAGAGTACTTATACACAGGGGACAGGAAAGATTTAAGAGAGAAAGAAAATTTGGGCTGGGCTTTTAGGAATGAGTAGAAGTTTTCTAGGTACGTGGAGGGTGGTGGGCAGGAGTAGGGCAGCAAGTAAAATGGTATAGTGATGTGAAAATGCAGAGTAGGTCTGAAGAATGAATGGTTCATTGTTTGATATGACTGAGCATTGGGTCACTGGTCTATGTGTAATGTCCCATGATTTTTCCTTTGGCCTATGTTGATCAGGGTAGGCTTCTCAGAGAAGGTGACATGAAATCTGGATTTGAAGAATTAGTACAAGTTCACAGGGTAAATGAAGAAAGTAAAAGTTGAGGGATTTGGGTATTTTATTTATTTGCCTCAAAATTCAGTATAGTAAATGGGGCTGCACTTTATTTCACATGGAAATTCCTCGTCTAAAAAGCAAAAATTTCTTAACCTTTTAATAAAAATACACATTTGAAAAGGATAACTCGCTATGGTTCTTCAAAGTGCAGTAGAATGTAGAGCTGATTTTTTAAAATAATACTTTTAAAATAGAATATCACAGTGGTTATTCGTCGTGGTAAAGAAAGCCCTAAAAGCGAAGCAGTGAGGATCATAAACTTTGCCTCTGACTGCCTGGTGGGCAGGTATTTTTAAGCTCAAAGGCAAATATATATAATCTCTTTCTAAGGAGCAAAATGGAAAGAACAGTGTTCCCATGGAAACAGCAATTTATTCTGCCAGGCACTATTATTTACTCTAGAAATAATGGTAATTGGTTGTCAACATCAGTGAACCAAAATGTATTACTTTACGTTAGCATTAAGATCATCTGAGAATCACTGTACTGTGATGGATCTTTCTATACAACAATCAAGAGTCAATATATTTGAAAATTTGTTAGTCTGTCTTACCTATCTACCTATATCTATCTATCTATCTATCTATCTATCTATCTATCTATTTATCTATCTATCTATCTATCTACTTACCTACCTACCTACCCCCTATCTGCCAACCTTCCTACCTATCTGTCTCTCAATCTTCTCCTAGAACAGGCTTTGGATGTATGCTCTGAATGGGTTCTAAGGACCAGGGTTGACAGAGCCATACCAATATGTTCTACTATCTCTAAAACTCCCAGTGGAAGGTCCTATTGGATTTTCCCTGGGCCTGAAAGCACAGTATCAGGCCAGGTTACAAGCCTCTATAAGTAAAGGAATCAGTGAATTGATGTGGTTGTCTGAGAATATAGGAAATGCCATACCTTTTCCTGGCTACACCTGCTCCCTGCACCTGAACCACACATGTAACATCAAAACACACATTGTGAATGTTACTGCAAAAGGACATTAAAAAAAAAAAAGTATTCTTATCCTTTGGAGAATCCTATGGGTCTAATAAGGTTATATCAGAATAAAGAATAAAAGAGATTGTAGGTTCTATAGCACAGAGTTCTGAATTTTAAAAGAGAACTGTTGTCTCTGAACAGAAAGAGTACTCTTTTTAAACTCCATTTCTTACTGTTTCTTTTATTCCACACACATTTAATTTTTAAGAAGCAGCTCCTGGATTTACTTAGTTTTTAAAATTTAGCCACTCTCTTCCATATTTTATATTTGGCTATCTATTTTTAATTGATAAAAGTATTAACAGATTACAAAAAATTTGGAAAGATAGAGAAGAAGCAGGAAAAAAACATATGCATAACTTCACCTTTCAAATACATCCTTTCTTTCTTTATTTTAAACCAATTAGGCATATTTCATTTCCTTTTAAATGCTTTTTTCTTGTGTATTTGAAATAACTATGTATACACAATTTTATATCCTGCTTTATTTTCAGTGAATACATCATAAGCATTTTCTCAAAACACTAGAAATTCTACATAGACATCCACTGTACCAAAGGCACCACCAATAACTTAACTATTACCATAATGTTGGACATATAAGTTGTAATCAATGTTTCACTATTTTGAATATTGTTTTCAATAAATATCTTTGTTCATAAATTTTTGTCCATGTTTTAGATTTAATATCCTTATCCATGATTAAATTCTCATAAGTAGAATTACAGGATTAAAGTAATATGAACCATTACAAAAGCTTTCAGGTACATAATAGCAAACTGACCCCTACTCCCATTCCCACCCAAAAGTTTGCACACATTTATACTCCATTCATTGGTACAGAAAGTCCCTATCTTCCTGCAGTAACTGTGCCCCACTGGTTGTCAGCAGAGTGTTTATCCTTGCTGATATGGTAGGCAGAAAATGTTTTCACATTCAAATTTGCATGTAATTAATTAGTGGGCATGAACATGCTTTTACTAGTTTACTTGTCATTTATACTTCCTCTTTTGTTCATGTCTTTTACATATTTTTCTAATTTTCAATATTATCCATGGCATTAAATTAATGTAAATTAACTTTTTAAAATGATTTTTAAAAATTTATTGAAGTATATCACACATACATAAACATACATAAACAGTAAGTGTATAGTAATAGTTGTGAACTTACAAAACAAACATACTTAACATCATACGGGGACATCATACCTCATCCTACCAACAATACCTTGCATTGTTGTGAAACATTTTTAACTAATGATTAAAGAGCATCCTACCAAAATATTACTACCAAACAAAGTATCTTACATTTGGTACATTTTTCCCTCAACCTACCGTATTATTATTATTATTATTTTATATCATTTATATATGATAATGTAAATTAACTTTTGAGACATGTTTTGCAAATATTTTCCTAAGTTTGTCTCATATTGTTTGTCTTTTGGCATTTTTATTAAAGTATACAAATTTTATATATTTAGATAGTCTAATCATTTATCTTCTCATTTGTGATGATTTCCCCTGCTTTTAAACTCAGAAAGACCTTTCCAACCAGAGATCAGATTCCACCCCTTGTTTTGCATTTGAATGTTTCAGCTGAAACTGTAATGTGTCTTATGATGTAAGGGGAAGGCTTAGGTTGGTTCTTATCCTCAAATAGCTAACTTATTGGCCCACATCCTTTGTGTAATAAGCCTTCATGCCCTATTTACTTGAATGCTTTATTTACACTTGAGCAAAGTACTTTCATTTACATATCTATGACCCAGGAGTTTGTAAAATTTAAATTATGTATGAGTCCCTTCTTCAAGTGAAATTTTACCCAAGAGACAAATATAAAAGAAACCAAGTTGAGTTACACTGGTTAAAGAGGGAGAGAGCTATCTAATATTCCTCCCCTCAGCACCCCAATATCCTGTTCTCTGTCTCAGCACCTGTGCAAAACTGCAAGGAGAACATTTTTTAAACCAAACTGTACTTTCACGTGTGTTTTTGCAGACACAGATTGCTCTGCCTGGAATTTCCTTCCCTCATAAGAAGGTGCTGGTGGTTACTCATCTGGGCATTTGCAAAGATATATCCAATCCTTGGATCAGAAGTAATGTCTCCTTTCTCTGAAATCTCGAATGAATTTATTTCTTTCCTGGTGCATTTAGTAATTTAAATAAAGATATTGTTGACATGCCAAATCTGGAATACATTTAAGAATGCACTGCTAAAGAAAGTACGTTTGCCATACTCATCAAAGCAAAATAAATGTGCCTCTACTCACGTATAGGCCTCAAAATCCCCATTGTTGATAGCTTCAATCAGTTGTTCAGTGACTTTGATAATCTCTTGCTTTCGTGCTAAAGGCAAGGATATAGAGTTGGGTGAGAATAAAGGACAAAAGCCATATGGCATATTGTTCTAATAATGTTATTTTCTGTAAACAGCATATTACCATTTAAGGCACATCCTTCTTGAAACTGAAGTCTTCCTCTCTATACAATTTTCCTACACAAAAGTGGACAGATCCGCTCCTCTCTGGGATCCTAATAGAAACAGATTCTCAGGCCCCACTGCAGACCTACAGATTCGGAATCTATATTTGAACAGGATCTTGAAGTGATTCCTGGACACATTCATGTCTGGGAAGCACTGCTACCTCAGTAGGGCTTTGTAAATGATCCCAATGGTTAGTAAACAGCAATGAAGATGTTTTTTGAATTAGCTCTTACTACCTTTATCAACTTGATTGAGTTTGTCAACATTTTTCTCATCACAATTAATAAATGTGCTAAGAAAAATCATCTTAAAACACCTAACTCTATTGATAGATATCTGGCTTCAGAATAAAGACAATATTTTGCATTGAGACATTGAACTTTATATTATTTGCATCTTGTTATTGTTCTGCCCAATCAGCCCTAGAAGAGAGAATGTCAACATTCTAACGACCACTATATTTAGATAAATGACCTTTAGTAAATTCTGTAAGTTGAAAAAGAGACATATGAACCAAAACTGTGAAAGTAAGCAGATGATTGGATGGAAGCCAGGCTGTAGAGCTGTCAATCCCAACACCAACCAGGACTTGTTTTATTCATTTCTATTTCTAGCTCACAATTGGTAAAATTATTAATAGTTGACTTGGCTCAAATCCCACCCATCTCTTCTGATTACATCTGCCTCAAATGTTTTTTCCCCTTTTGGAATGCCTCCTATGTCTCTATCATTCACTTGGCAATTAAGCATATGCTATAATACTTTGTTTAGTTATACCAAATTATTACTTATTTTAAATTGTTGTTAAACTTTTACACTGTGTAACCTGTCTTGCTAGTTAAATTAAAAGCTCACTGTGGGTAAAGTACCTGTTGTTTCTTTTATCTTCTTATAAAGCTTTGTTTAGAATCTTTAATAAAATAGATGCTTGATATGTTTGTTAAAAATTCAATCAGCTGATATTAATAATTTCAGAACAATATTCTCTCATGTATGAAATTACTGCAGGAAAAATTTTAAAAAATTAAATTTGATTGAATTTTGTTTTAAAAACATTGTGATACCCCTTTAAAATCACTGGAAACAGAGGGGGAATCACACACAAAAAACTTTCAATCTGTCTTAGAAGTTAGCGAGGTTGCCGTTCTTTATGGAAAAAGTTCAATTTCTGGTTTTACTCCTTTATTAAGTAAAGCTAACCATTTTGCTTTTTTTATGAATTTGATCTTCATTAAACAGAGTTTAACCACAAGCTTAAATATTTACATTTATTTTTGAATGCAGGTTATGACATTCTCTCTTTAAAATAAATGTTCTATAAACTTAATTCAACTTTTCTGAGACTATAGGAGATGACATTATAACAAATACAAGTAATAGATTATTTTATATAATATGGGAACTTTTAAATTTGACCATAAAATGGCTGCTAACAATGTCAAGACCTATAGTATAAAAAATTACCATATATATATTTTATAATTCAAATTTAGTTACATATTTGCTTTTCATTTCTATAAAATAACATAAAATATATATCTAAAACATCATTCCTTGCCCATGTTTATTTTATTTATAAATATTAATAATATATCCAATAATCAAAATATACTGACCATAGCAGTAGCAGGGAATTATTCTCTAAAAGGGATGCTGCCAATGGCACATATTAGCTTAATTTAGCTGGAAATAAGTGATTCATCTGTCTGTGGCCTCTACAGTATGAACATTTGGCAAAAGCACATGATAGCTGACCTGACTCCTGAATATAAAGGACATCAGTGAGGAAGAGCTCAGAAAATGAAATCAAGTAAATGTAGCTACCTAAAACTTCCTCCTCATATTAAACCCTAGCTTAAAACCAGTTAAACAGATTTTTCAATATGTTAAATGGCTGATAGGAAAACTACAGTTTAGAAAAAAAAGTCAATTTTTTAAAACTAATGAAAATGAAGAAAAAAATTAGAACACAAGATCAGTGCCCTTTGTAGAACTTCATTAGGCTAATACTGAGTTTATAGAGTATGACAAGTTTTGGATCACTTTCTGAAGTCTCGGAAAGTCTCTGCATTCTCTCATAAGTATTATTTGGAATTAGAAACATAGGCCATCTCTCATTCTCTGAACCACTGTGGAAATACTGGTTAGCTCTGAAATATTTTACCTGCCACAACTGGCTTAACTTTTGTCCTGCATTATCAAAGCAATACAAATTGCCTTCTCTCTTGGTTCTCATACTCAGGAGCAATGGTGCTTTAGCTGGCAGGACAGCAAATGGGAATTAGCCAGGATGCTTCTGTGCTACATCATCATGACTACCCTGGCTTAGGAGGGGACTAGAACTTAGGAATCTTTAGAGTGCTTATTTCCCTGGGGCAGAGTGAGTCATGAGCAGCACATGACAGCTGACTCTTTAGAGGAAAGCAGAAGACTGGAAATGAATCATTTGTTTATAGTAGCCTGCTTGTAGATGGAATTGTTGCTACAGGCCCGATGTCTGACCTAGAGGAAGAGGGCAGGTTTGGTGCTATTGAGCTCTACTCTCTCATCAGCGGTGGTTAAGGGACAGCCACTGTGCCAAGGGCCTGTATGGCTATGTTCCCTGGGGATGGTCCATTATCACCTGGTTTTCTTTTTCCCTGAATATTAAATAATGTCCACTTTGTAAGTCGAAGTGGGGAGAGCTAGTGAGTGTCACTAATAACAGTGAGATGAGGGGAGAGTGTACCAGTAAGGCATTCTCTGAACATCACAAGCTTCATCCACCTCATGGCTAGCTGTTAAATCACAGGTAACTGAGTACCCAGTAGTTTTATTTATAGAATTGAGTTGTCCAGTACTACATAGACAGTTCCCAAAGTAGTTTCTATGATCCTGGGGATATTCGGGTTCCTAGGGGAAAGGGAGAATAGGAAAGCACTCCAGGTTCTGAAGTGAAATTATTTCCATGCAATTATGCGAAATAATTGGGAACATTTCCGTGTAGTCTCAAATTCATATTTCTGGCCTTCTATCGTTCTAAAGAGGCCTGGAAGAATAAGATAAGGATGTGAATAGTCCCTGTGTTTTAAAAAAAAAAAATCCCTGAGAAATGAGAGTAATGATGTAATAAAACAATTGATAGTTTTTAGCACTTCCTCAAATGTTAGCAGATTTGATCATCACAAGTTCTGAGATATACAGACAGGCATTATCTATCTATTTAACAGATAAGTACAGAGATTATAGACATTACCCAAAGGTACAGTTTGCTGATTACTCCTTCCCTCCATCTTGAAACACTCTCCTTCTTTCCCTTAACCCCTTAACCTTCTCACTCTCATTTACCATGTTATCTTTCTGTACTTGGACTTGAAATGTTTCAATTGCTTTTAAAGGCTCAATTTGAAGCTCTTTTCTCAAGGTCCTGTCTACATCTATGTTTTAAATTACCTTCTATATCCCAATGACTCCCAAATTGTTACATCTGTGTTTCACCTTTTCTCCAGACCTGTGTGTCAATGCCTATTTAGAATCTCTGCTTGGGTATCTCAA
>JAQZBX010080228.1:0-13865 GCA_029593785.1 Cabassous unicinctus
ATGCCTCATTAGACACTGTTCCTCCCATCCTGCAGCACCGAGTCTCCCACTGCCCATTCAGGAGCTTGCAAGCATCGTCCCCCAGATGTTCTGATGCTGCGTGGGGAAAACGTGGCCGGGAGCTGGGGCTTCAAATTTTTTTAAGTCTTTATCTCCTTAACAAAGTGTAGTATTACCTAGAGAAAATTTTTCAGAGACCTCAGTTCGAAGAAGAGTTATCATCTAGCCTTTTAATCACTTTCTAACTAGCAAGTTAGTGACAACATTTGCTTTTTATTCCTATTTTAGCAATAGGTTATAAGAGTCCAATGTTTGAAATAAGTCTGGAACCCAGGAAGAAGAAATGATTTGACACTGTCCACATTAAAGAATATATATTTGTTAGTGAAAAGAAAAATGGTATCATAAACTACTTTTATCTTCCAGCTCCAAGTTTGTCATCTCAACATAGCATATGTCTGTTCAGAAAGTTGTCCATGTTCTTTTGTTTTGTTTTGTTTTCTGTGTAGAGAGTCACTAGATAATTCCATTTGGCTTACCTGGAAGATGATCTTTAATGATATTCCTCTTTACCTTCTCTCCGTGCCCAAATTTAATTGGCAAATTATTTCTCACAAGCTCAAAAAATAAGGTTTTTCTCTCCTTTTCTTTATAATTTTGTGGAAAAGAGGGGTTATTTTTTGTTAAGGCTAACAGTTAGAAAAGCTCTTGAATTAAAAACAACAACAACTGTCTTTATGATTCTATCCTTCTGTAGTCTACAACTCTCTCACCAATATTTGAAAAGAAGGTTTAAATTGAAATTGTTGATTATTTATGTTTATTCCACGGAATAGGAGTCACAGGAGCACTGTGGCTGGAAAGAAATGTTATTTGCTATTTTTATAACTTTCTAACACCTTGCTGAAAAATGAAACTTAACTTTTAGACTGTTTCTATCCTAAACCAAGTATCAAACTTACCTTCATTTGATTACCAGGGTAAGTGATTCTAGAGTTGAACAACATTTTCTCCAAATTTTGGGTCATAATTAGCAAGGAGCTAGTAAAGAGGTTTAGGAGCAATTCTGAATTTTAATGAGCAGTTTAGAGTTGGGTTTATCCCTAAAGATTTCACCCAAGAATTCAAGGCAACAGATTACAGGAACAGCTTACAATTTTCTTCTGGCAATCACTATTTTTATCTTCATCCTGCATGTTTCCAGAACCCAGAGTGATATATATGCAAGGACATAAGAATGGAGGAATCATGTGTATGTCCTGATACTCAGTTGACAAGCAATAAAGTGCACCATCCAATGTCTTAGGAAACACACCTTCCTAAGTCATTAATGTATTTGACTAGACTATTCTAATAGTCTATTAAAGAAGCCAGTAGGCCTCCCTAAAAACACAGAGCTACGGCTGCCCCCCAGCACCAGTAGTTGTAAAAAATGAAATCATCATGATATAACATATGTGAAAATGTTTTGGAAACTGCCAATGACAAGATAGTGCGGTACTAATCAAAATCAGGTGGTTATTACTTGATCTTAGGAACACTAGAGCCAAACAGGCCATTCTATGGTTGTAGTTTTGCTTTTGCTTGTTGTTTGTATATTGTCATTAAACACTTGTCCTTCAACACCTGAATTATGCATGTTTCACAAGGAGAAAATCTGTAGATGAAGAAAGGTGAGATAAGATGCCTAATGGAGGAGGACTTAGTTAAAGGCATTCTTAGACTGGGGAATTAAGCCTTACTTGTAAACTTATAAATGCTCAAGGATGCCAGCTTTATCACTCTTACTGCCTTGAGAAGGTCTTGGTTATATACTCACAACATGACTCATTTTCCTTGAGTATGTATTTTCCAGTCATTCGTGTAAACTAGAAATAGTTGTCTGTGAAAATAAATCTCTCTCTGTTAAAGATGAATAAGGCTGATTTTTTGCTTATAAAAAGTGCTTCATCATCAGTGTTTTAGTGTTCAAATAAAATTGGTCACATTGTGTTGCCTTTTTTAAAAAATGATAAACGAGATGATTATTTTACTTTTTGTGAAAATGTATTTAAATTAGTTCATTTAGCTTAATGCAATCTATAAAAATATCTTTGAGAGAGATTAAATCAATTAAAAATAAATGAAATCATATCTTTAAAAATTAATTTTGAATTGTTGAGTGAAATTAACTCAAGTACCCTGACTGAAATGTGAAACAGGGCAGCATGGCCCTGCAGCCTCTTTGTGGAAAAGCCAGGCCAAGAGGCTTTGGTGACGCTGCTTGAATCTGTCCCCTTACTCCATCCCATGCCATGTCAGCGCCTACTGGTACCTACATCCACAGCTACTGTGCCCCAGTGTGCTGCTCCCCTCTTCTGATGTGTCTGCTAGCTCTGAAAATTCAGGAAACTGGTAAGGAGAGACAGTAGAGATTGGTCAGAAGGCTCCTGCTGGGGTGAATGAAAAGAAGAAAAAAACCACCTCTTGTTGAATCTGGAGAACAGTGATGCCCTACTGTTTAGCTGATCTCACTCTCTGTACTCACATTTGTGCTCAAAAATGGCTCAACACTTCCAGCTGAGCCTCTTCTTTATTACCGCCCACATTCTGCCTTCCCCACTCCCTGAAACCTGTTGTCTTTTCTACCCTCTGCTGGAACAGACACTTTTCACCTTTCCAATTACATCAACTTCCAAGCCGATGTCCTGTGGCAAAGTTACAAAGCACTTACGTCACTTTTTTTTTAATTAATCAAATTCTCCCTTAGAGGAATTTTAGTGCATCTGGCTTTAAAAGATGATATTGTCGACAAATGAATGTATTTATTTATTTTTTTTAATTTTTATTTTGAAATAATTTCAAACTGACAGGACAGTTACAAAGATACAAACCCCGTACAGGGAAGCCCCCTACCCAGATACCAGATCTACCAATTTTAACATTTGGCACATTCACTGTGTCATTTTATCGTTCTATAAAGATCTTTGTTAGTATGCCATTTGTGGGTTCAGAGTGTGGGGAGTGAAAGGGACCTTTAGGTGTGGCATCTTATTTAAGAACAACCTTTATATGTGTGAAAAAGCAATGAAAAGTTAGACCATATATCTGCCAGGATTAGATGAACTCCTTGCCAAAAAAATGATGTTTTGGATACTTCTATCTATACCTTACAAATGTTTGTGTCACAAGATGAGAAATCTGAAACTACTTTCTCTTACAAATGTTAGCAAAATAGAATCACTGGACAAAGAAGCATCAGGGTTGTGTAATTTTCCTCTTTCCTTTTTTCCCCCAATATACTTGGAAGAGAAGCAAGGGATATAAAAATCCCCACCAACCTACAGACACAGGTTTCTTAGAGTATGCTTTATTTATTTGTCTCATATTTTATAACTCTTGGTAGAGATCAAGCAGTAATGCAAAGTAATGAAAATTGTAATACAACATATTTTAATGAGTGACTACTATGTTCAAATCAATGAGGATGCAACAAATATGGATAAAATGAAAAGCAAAGAGTTAAGTAACTTGGGTGAGAGAACCAGGGCCAAATCAGGCAGGGCACATGCTCCTGAACCTACGCACTCCACCGTTTTGTAGAGAGTCTTGACTCTCTGGAACTGAGTCTGACTCCATTGAAATAGATCCTTTGAGGACTTGTGACCAAGGATATGTTGGGATCAGAAGGTGATCCTTCTTTCCCCTCCTCTATTGCTGAGAAGATCGAGGTCCTGAGAAATGAGTTTGTTCAGCTTTCCCTTCTGTATCCAAACTGAACTTTTCAACCTCATATCCCTCAACTCCCATGTGCGTTCTCTGTGTCCTTCTCAGACTGGACAATTTGCTGCTCCCTAACCCGTCTCTGCTCTTTGTCTTTGATCTCTGTGCTTTGCCCTTTTTGGTACACAGTCTATTCATGTTGAGCATTATCTCCCAATGTTCCACTACCCCCTAACCCATTGCTCCAGCCCCTGCATCTTTGGGTGGTTGTTGGCATGTGCCGTGCCCCCTGGCTTTGACTGGCCTGCTCTGTGCCTAGACCAGACTTCTCCCCATTATGCATCAGGGAACAAACTTCTTCCCATCCTTTACCCTCCTTCATGAAGCTTTTCCTAAAACCCAGAGCCAGAATTCATTATTTGCTACTTTGTTTGTCAAAAGTTTATCCATCCTCCAAGTAGCAGTTGAATCTACATATTTCATGATATCTTATTTGACCTCAAGGCTTGCAAGTGTCTCTGGTAAATCTCAATGCTGTTTTGTGTGTTTTTATGATGGCACTATCTTTTTGCTTATAATTACACGTGTGCTTGTCTTATCACCTCCACCTGCAAAACTATAAACTCCTTAAGGCTGAAAACTTATTCTTACCCCCTATGGTGGTTTTGAGCTGTATGTACCTCAGAAAACGATGTTCTTAAATCTAATTCATTTCCTGTGGGTATAAAAATCATTATAAGTAAGACCTTGTGATGAGGTTACTTCAGTTATCGTGTGACCCACCTCAGTAAGGAGGGTCTTAATCCTATTACTGGAGTCCTTTATAAGTGGAATAAAATTCAGACAGAGAAAAAGTCACAGAAGCAAGAAGCTGATATTCGACAGAACCTGGAAGAGAAAGGAGAGGCTGCCGTGTACATTGCCATGTGGCAGAAGAGCCAAGGACCACCAGCAACCAGCCACAGGATACCAGTCTTTGAGAAGAAAGCATCGTCTTGATGGTGCCTAGGTTTGGACTTTCTTTTAGCCTCAAGACTGTGAGCTAATAAAATCCCATTGTTTAAGGTGAGCCATTGCATGGTATTTTCATGAGCAGCCAAGGAAACGAAAACAGATTTTGGTAGCAGGAGAGTGGGGTGCTGCTATTACAAATAACCAAAAATGTAGAAATGGCTTTGGAATTGGGTAATGGATAGAGGCTGGAAGAATTGTGGGGTGCTTGATAGAAAAGGCCTAGATTGCTTTGAAGAGACTGTTGGTAGAAATATGGATTCTAAAGATACTTCCGATGAGGCCTAAGAAGGAAATGATGAATGTGTTACTGGAAACTGGAAGAAAGGAGATCCTTGATTTAAAATGGCAGAAAACTTGGTGAAATTCACTTCTGATGTCAGATGGAAGTGATGAACTTGGATATTTAGCTGAGGAGATTTCCAAGCTAAGTGTGGAAAGTGCAGCCTGGTTTCTCTTTGCAGCTTATAATCAAATGAGAGACGAGAGGGACAAGTTGAGAACTGAACTCCTGAGCACAAAGAAACCAGAAATTGATGTTTTGGACCCCTGTTAATTACATGCAAAGCCAAGAAGGTTTTTTTTGTGTGAGATTTGTATGAGCAGAGCCACTGTCAGCCTGGACTGAAAGGAACAGAGAAGGTACAAACTGAAGGAAGAATGATTTCGAGGGCAGAACCGTGGAATCCGAGGTCTGGACTGAAGATATCTCCTCAGACCAAGAGAACAGGCCCACCCATGTGTATGAAGGAGACAGGTAATCTGCTTGGAGAGGGTGGACCTTCCACCCCAAATTTCAGGAAGAATGCTGCCACTCCAATGCTTGGAGATCATGGGTTCTGCACCTTGGTATTCATGGAGAGCCTGGCCACCATCCCAATGCTCAGAGAGTGTGGAACCTTTACCTCAGTGTTCTGGGAGAGCTTGAAATGAGTGGGGCTGCCACTCCATCAAGCCATTCATCTATTGATGATTCTGAAACCTTGAAATCTATTGGCGTTTGCCCTGCTGGGTTTCAGAATTGTTTGGGACACATGACCCCAGTTTTCCTTCCAATTTCTCCCTATTGGAATGGGAATGTTTATCCTATGCCTGTCCTTCCCTTCTATATTGGAAACAAATAACTTATTCTCTAGATTTCACAGTTCCACAGACATAGAGAGGAATTGTGCCCCAGGATAGACCGTAGCCAAAACCAATTTTAATGAGACTTTGTACTTAACATTGTTTCTGAAATGACTTAAGGCTTTGGAATATTGTGATGGAATGAATGTATTTTGCATATAAAAAGAAACATGTCTTTTTAGGGGTCCAGAGAGTAGAATGTGGTGGTTTGGAGCTGTATGTACCCCAGAAAAACATGTTTATCCTTTCCTGTGGGTGTGAACCCGTTGTAAGTAGGACCTTTAGATGAGGTTACTTCAGTTAATGTGTGGCCCACGTCAATCAGGGTGGTCTTAATCCTATTATTGGGTCCTTTATAAGTGGAATACAATTCAGATAGACAGAGAGAAAGCCGCAGAAGCAAGAAGGTGAAATTTAATGGAACCCCGAGGAGAATGGAGAGACCAGGAGAGCCTGCATGGCCATGTGAGAGAGGAGCCAAGCACCAAGGATCGCCGGCATCCAGCCCCGGAACACCAGTCTTCAGGAAGAAAGCATTGTCCTGATGACACCTCGATTTGGACTTTCTTTTAACCTCAAAACCATGAACTAATAAATGCCCATTGTTTATGCTGACCCATTACATGGTATTTGTTTGAACAGCCAAGGAAACTAAAACACCTCCCATAATAGTTACCATCTAGTAAATTACTCAGTATCTGTGATACATTCGTGGGGGTCCATCAGAAAATTAAAGTATGCTAAACTCTAAAAAATATCCTGGAAGATCCAAGGTTATAAAATAGGGACTTATTCACTGAACTCCTCCCCACTTCAAAAAATATTTTGCAGTCGTATCATGCATATCATTGGGCATCTTCAACCATTAGAAACTACTCATGACCTGGTTAGGGCAATTATTAAGCATCTCTGAGTTAGGGTTATTACTGGTTTAGTAAGACTCCTCATAGGGGCCCCAGTACATTTGAAGAAGTAAGTAATTGCTGAATAGGTATGAAAAAGCTGCCCAGAGCTTTCTAAAGAGAATTGTTTATGTAGCAGTATGTGGGTGGGGAGAAATGAGCAACCTCAGCACCTAAATTTCCTGTTGATATCCTGAGTGGCAACATGGAGAGAAGAAAGAACAGAACACCAGAGACGTGAGGGGATGGCAGGGATAAGAGGTCAGACCATGCAACTGTGTTTGTATTTCAAGCAGGAATACAGCCGGGTTCAGAATCCATATTCTTAACCACCTGGGGTCATAGACCTCAGCAATTTAAAGCACTGTTACCAGTTTCTCAATTGTTTAATGGTCAGAGCAAAATAGAAATAAAGAAGTCAAGCCATTATCTAATTATCCTGTCCCACCATCATCTCCAAATTTCAGTTTAAGGAGCAGAGTCTTTTAGAACCTAGGTTATTCAAAATAAATGAACCTTTTTTTAATTCAATCATTTAAAACGTATTTTGAGTACCTGTTGTGTTCAAAGTTACAGGAAAACAAAAATGAATATTTCTTTATCCAAATCTCCAAAGGATTTACCATTTAGGACATTAGGACATGCCACAGATGATCATAGTGCAAAACAGAATGTGAGAGATGACATGAGATTTGTTTAAAAAAAAAAAAAAAAGAACCCTGAAAGTTGAGAGGAGATGGGGATGCAATGAAGAATTCATGGAAGAGCATGCACTAAGACTGGGCATTAAGGATGGGTAGGAGTTCAATAAGTAGATCTGGGGAAGAGGCCATTCTTAGTGAAGGGCATAGTTGGTGAATTGGCAAAGGGCATTACAGAGGACAAGAAATAATCCACTGTGGCCAAAGGGTTAGGTATGTGTTGGGCAATAGGCTGTATATATTGGGGTTTGATTTTAGAGAGCTATCAATTACAGACTACAGAGTTGAAACTTTATGTGATAGGCAACCTGAAGCTATTGAATGTGTTATTGTTTTGTTTTGTTTTTTAAGGTGGGGAAAGGCATAAACTAAGTGGTGCTAAGAGAAGTTCAATTTAGCTTTGGTGCAGAGGATGGATTATGGAAGCAAGATGAGAGGCAGGAAGATTATGGATCCGTTACAGGGGTACTTGTAGAGGTGGAATGTCAGAATTGGAGTGAGGACAGTGGGCTTGGAAAGGAATTAAGAAGAATCAAGACCTTGTTTACTGATTTGATATTGAGCAAGGAAAGGGCAAGAGGAAGGGAGGAGTTGAAGGTCACCTCAACATGTCAATCCTGACAACTAGGATAATGGAGGTACCATAACCAGAAATATTGACAAAAAGATTATTTCCAATTTCATTGTTTTAATTTATTGGTTGATTTCAGATCTTTCCATTTCATGCACCCTTTTGCTATAGTTTTTGAATAATGTAGAAAAGTAGCACAAACAGCTTGCCTAGTAGATGGGGACCAAGTGCCATATTTAGATTTTGTACACACACACACACACACACAGTAAGAACTAAGAATCCAGGATATATGCTGGGTATCCTGGTCACCATACATTCCTTTCCATACAGTCAGTGTCAACCCTACATACCACCCTAGCTTAATTTACTTAATTGTGGTATTTAGAAGAAAAAAAGAAAAATACCAGAGGCAGAAATGTATGTGTTTGTGTGTGTGTGTGTGTGTGTGTGTTTTAATGGTGGTACTTTTCTTTGATTTATTGCACTTCTGAAGGGAATTTTGCTCTCAGAAACACCAGTTCTCGATAAGCCCCATAGAAGGCCCATTCTCCCTTCATAAGGAGCCACAATGCAAACAGAACTAGTGTCAGTTTTTCCACTGCTCTTTTAGCTACCGTTTCCCATCCCTTAACTCAACCTCCTGGGATGAGGAGATTGTTTTCTGGGATTTATTTACTCCTTGAGTCTGCCAACTCTGGGAGCAGTTCTGGTACTGACTTTGTAAGGTAGACAACTAACCTGTTGGGAGTCGAGCTAGAGACAGTAAATGCACTTTGTAGATGCCACTGAGCCCTCACAGGATAAGATGTGATATGCTTTGTATGACATTAGGAAACCGAGTTAAACCACCTGTTACTTGGAAAGACGTTCCTGACATTTTGTTTATTGGTGAATGACTTTGGGTTTACCTCTGGCCACTGACTGATGTCTGGGTCCTGGTCGTGGTGACACCCTGTAGGGTGCTATGAAAAGTAAAGGAACTGGCTGAGGAGAGAAGGTGAGATCACAAGGCCAGAGCAATTCTGAGTTTGGTGGTTGTCAGACTCTGAAATCACATTTGCCCTGTTCTTCCTGGCCTCACAAAAAGCCTGCGGTGAAGTTGCTGCTGGGATAGAAGTGAACATTTTGAAATGCGTGCCTTGGTGAGGAGAAAGGTCCTTGGCTTTTTGTTGGAATCTCACTCTCAGCACCAAGGGGCAGAAGTTAGAGCAACTTTTTAAAAACCAGAACTATTTTTGTTCAGAAATGTGACATGATTTTCTGGTGGTGACAACTGATTTGACAATGACCGGTGATTTAGGTCTACCTGTAATAAGCGAATTAATCTGAGCTAAAACATAGTGATCTGTCATGTTTAGAGATACCTCAACATCTGGCTGACTTGTCCTCTGTCAGCCTAGTTTGTCCCGTGCAAATCTTCTGTCAAGTGAGGAAAAGAACTGTGGGTAGAAAATTACATGGCAGTTTTAGAGTTAGTGATGAATTTTTCTCCTAACATACCAGCTGTGCCAGCAACACTATTTTTCATGGCATTAATCAAATATCTTGCCTGCAGCACCTTCACTTTCCCAAAGGCTAAAAGATGAATCTGTCAAAAATTTTCACTGGGATTTGCCAACAGCTTTTCTAAGCTCAAATACTAGTCCAGGCACCTTAGAAGTTTGAGCAAGGCTTTTAGGGATAGCCTTAGGGAGTTAAAAGCTGTATAGGGTAATTTTCCTTTACACTAAACAAAAAATCAAAGCCACTGTTACAGCCAGCACGATCAAGTTCTCAAGTCTGGAAAAAGGCCAAACACTCAAGCTTTATTAATGTATTCCATTTACTGACTCATAGCAAAGTACTTATTTTTAGTTGGAATCTTGCAATTAGCAAGGTCCAAGAGCAATTGAAGGCCATGGAATGAAATCATTGCTTGCTTCCCAGAGAGAAAATCCCAGATGGAAGGAGATTCAGGAAGAGGCCACACAACCAAATTCAAACAAAGATGTTGCCCATAGCTTAAAGTATTTGCTGGGATTAAGATCTGTGAAGATCTGAACAGCTTTCACTACCTGCAATCTTTGTTATAACCCCCACTGCTTCCAAAATAAACATGGCACATTTGCTTAGTGCCCTTCAGAAGTAATGTGCACTCCTGATCCTTTTCAAAATTAATGGGCATTTTAGAGTAACCACTGACAACCCAGAGATTTGCTCTAAATGAATGGGTGGAAACTTATGTACAGTGACTTAAAGTGTATGAAATCATTTGGATAAAGGGTTCTGCCAAATTAGATGTCCTGGTATGTCCTAGTAGGAGTGATTTTTACAGCATCTTCTCTTTACTCTTGGCTGTTTCTTAAAAGGGAGAGATCTTTCTTTGACAGCTTAACTGGCAAAGAAGAGACTCTAAGAGTCTCTGCCATTTCACTTCCATAGCAATATCCTCAAGATTACTGAGCAGTTAAAGAAAAAATGGGCAATATTCCATCTCTCTATTACTAACTGCATAATGTTAAACTCTGTTACTTGGTGATAGCTGTTGAACATAGATGGTTACTCTGGGATTTAGCCCAAGTGCATGTTTGTAGAACAAATGAAATCGCTGAATCAACTCTAAAATCTCTTTTTTAACAATTTCAACAAAGAAACTTATCTGTAAACCATCCTGAACAGAGAGGTGTCAAGTCTGGTTCTGTGCATGTTTCAGGATATCTACATTAGCCTGATCCTAGAATCCCGTACCAGATCATTGATAGTAATTAAATGTTTTCATATTATTAAAAATGGTTAATTTACCATGATTCATAGAAACAGGTAAGTGGCAGGGCCTGGATATGCAAGGTTACTTTTCTAGTAAGTACAACTTGGATTAATAATTAAACAAATCCGACCCTTTATGAAGAAGGTTTCATAAAGAAAATGGATTTGAGTAAGACCTTAAAGGTAGAGAAAGTAGAGCAGTGAGATACTGTAGGTTGTGGTGTGGATACTTCACAGGTTCTCTATTCCATTGGATTTCTTCCTCTTTGAAAAGAAATAGTATCTAAAACCTGTGAGACTTGCTCAAGTTCTTATTTTACTGTTTCCAAATGTTCATCATCAACTTTAATTTATGCATGTCATTCCTTTGATTCCTGTTTCAGGCTTACTTTGGGAGAGAGCACTTTGGCTTTTCTGAGCCAGGAAAACCAGCTCCATATCCCACATGTAATCTCTAATATATTTATTGATTTTTTTATCTGCTACCTATATAGGAATATATGGGTTTTAATTTATAATTAAAATTCACTATGAAATTTACATTCCTGATACCTGTATGTTTTGGTCATGTTTGCAAAATTGTATTAATAGAAGCATTTTCTGATCCCAGTAGATTAGCATAGGCTAGCCTGTAATTGTGTGGCTCTGAATATGCTCTTAACTTATATGAAATGGGACAAAACTGAAATGATTTTTTTTAAGGGAAGGTGCCTTGACTAAAGGCAATATAAAAGAATTTTCTGTTAATGGAACATGAAGAAAGTTTCATTCATTCAGACAAGGGCAATGTATAAGAGGTAAATTTGGAGTCTGGAGTGTGTGTGCATGCGTGTGCCCAAGTTTTCTTTTAGAAGGCTTACACACCAGCAACGATATTACATAGCTAACAGCAACGAAATAGAACTGAAAGGGATATTTTGCATTCATTTCGTATACCCAAAAAAGGTATATTATTTGGAACGACTTTGATACTGGTATATTTTACAATTTGACAACTTGGAACTTTGTAAACTGGCAATTGGGTATAGACGAAGGTATCCATTTATCTCATCTATGTCTTGTTGAAGCAAAACTGTCAGAAGAAATCTTATCACATGGTGCCCCATTTGTTTTCTGTGGTGATTTATGATGGTTTTGAAAAGGTCTTGTGATCCCATAGGCTGCCACGATTCTCTGACTTTTCTCTGTCAATGGATCAGATTTTTGACATTTTCTGAGAGCATTCAGAAAAGATTTGATAAATCAGCTTGTGGTGTTTATTTTAATTGATCTGAGGCCCATTCCTTCAAGAATTCATCAACTTCAGTGACAGGGTCTGGATATGCTGCAGTGGAATGAAAGAATTGGGCTGGCCACGCTCCTGTGGTGATGATATAGATATTTTGTTGAAAGTTTATGCGCACCGACGAGAAGATGTCATAACTAATTTAGTATGTTGTAAATCTTTTGACACAGATTCTAATTCATAAATCTCATCCATCACATGTGATTCATGAAACGATAGACAACCTTTGATGAGAAGGTACTTTTGTCTGTGTTCCAAGTTCCTTACATTTTTCCTTATTCAAAAATAAATCATTCCAGAACAACAAAATTCTATTATGAAAATGGAACTGTAGAGTTCCTTCATTCTTTTGCTTCGGGTCTCACACCCATAAAAATAAAACTCCCTCTTTGAAAATAAAGGTGTTTTTCTGTGAGAACAAGAAGATAAAGGTATATGCACTGTGTATGTACATGTAGTCAAAATCTGACTATAGAAACTGATTTCAAAGAAATGGCAAAAATGAATGCTAACTATTTTTCTAGAATAAACTGACTCCAGGTAATATAGAGAGTATATAAATAAAACTGAAAGTCTTCCTCATATTAACTTTTATTTCAAAATTAATTGTAAAAAATCAACATCATTATAAATACATAACTTGGTCAATTATAATGCCTGATATATTTATTTTGTTCTATGAGTTTTCTTAAGTTTACTTGGGCCACAAATTTGCCCCTGTAGGTGGCCTTACTGATTTATTGTTTCAACTTGACCCATTAATAAACAGGCAATCATTCTTCTTAGAGTGTCAGCCATCTAACAATGTAGGGTTTAGGAAATGGTAGCTACATGCAATTTTAGTTAACAGAGTAAGTCCTCCTATCTTCCTGAGCAATCCAAAGCTAACACGAGGTAATGTATCATCCAACTAGCTTGCTAGAAAGTTACCCAATAAAATTTCCAAGAGCCTTCTTTGTAGAATTGGAAAAGCCAATTATCAAATTTCTCTGGAAGGGTAAGGGCCCCTGAATAGCCAAAAATATCTTTAAAAAGACGTACAAAGTTGGAGAACTCTCACTTCCTGACTTTAAAGCCTATTATTTAGCTACAGTGGTAAAAACATCATGGTACTGGCATAAAGACAGACAGGTTGACCAATGGAATTGAGATGAAAGTTTAGAAATAGACCCTCACATCTATGGTCAAGTGATTTTTGACAAGGCTGTCAAACCCACCCAGCTGGGTCAGAACAGCCTATTCAACAAATGGTGCTGGGAAAACTAGATATCTATATCTAAAAGAAAGAAAGAGGACCCCTACCTCACACCTTATACAGAAAATTAATTCAGACTGGATCAAAGACCTAAATATAAAAATTAGAACCATAAAACTCCTGGAAGAAAATGCAGGGAAATATCTTCAAGATCTTGTGGTAGGTGGTAGTTGCTTGGACCTTACACCCAAAGCACAAGCAATGAAATAAAAAAAATAGATAAATGGGACTTCCTCAAATTTTAACACTATTGTGTTTCAAGCGATTTTGTTAAGAAGGTGAAAAGGCAGCCTACTCAATGGGAGAAAATCTTCAGAAACCACGTATCTGACAAGTGTTTGGTTTCCATGTTATCTTAAGAGTTCACACAACTCAATGACAAAAAGACAAGCAAACCAATTTAAAAATGGGCAAAAGACTTGAATCGATATTTTTACAAAAGGGAAATACAAATAACCAAAAGGCACATGAGAAGATGCATAACATCACCAGCTTTTAGGGAAATGCAGATCAAAACTACAATGAGATATCATTTCATGCCTTATAGAATGGCCATTATTAAAAA
>JAQZBX010080229.1:0-13856 GCA_029593785.1 Cabassous unicinctus
CCCCCCGAACCTCTAGCTGCCCAAGCCCCCAGCCTCAACCCCTCTGGCAGGAGATACGGTCGAAGGGTCTGGTGGCAGAGAGGGGGCGATAGCTGATGTTGCAGTCCCCACCTCCCACACCATGTTCAAACCTTCCCTTTAAGCAGAGGGGAGAGCAGGAGTTGAGTCGCACCCCACCTGCCCAACCCCCTCCCCACCTGGTCTGGTCTCGCCCTCCAAACGTCCTTCGGGAGCAGAAGCGGTGGGAGGGAAAGAAGCAGGAGGAAGGTGGGAAGAGGTGGGCTTAAAAGGGGTACAGCGGGGGCGCCAACATACGTGGCACAATCAGCCGGACAGAAGGACAGACACACCTTTTTCTGCAGACATGCACCAGCCGTGAACAGACACGACCCAGAAACACACAGATCCTCAGTCTTTCCCCTTCCTCTCCAGACTCGGACCCTTCCCGATGGGATTACCCAAACCGCAAGATCCACCCATCTGTCCCGGCCCAGGGCCGGCGCCCCGCACCGCAGACCGCGCACAGCACCCGCACGCGCGCAGATCCGTCCCTCTTTCACGGGTTCCCGCTGTCCTTGGGCGTGTTCCCCAAGGACCGCACGATCGGGGGGTGGGGAGCCCGGTCCCCTTCCCGGTTTGCGAACCCTTATCCTCCCCTCCCCAGTATGGATCTCCTACTGGTGCCCAGTCAGACGCTGGGAGTGCCCCCTTCCTATTCCGCTCAGCGGCACGGGCTCTAGCGGCTGCAAGTTGCTCTGTAACCCACCCTCCCGTCTGCCAGGGTCTTCGCGTCCACCCTTCCATTCATTCTCCCATTCATTCATTCATCCTTTTCTCCTCGTCCCTCCTTCATTCATTCAGAGCCCCCTCCCCCGCCCGCCTCGGAGGTTCATTCATTCATTCATTCATTCGTTTCCCCGGCGCTTGGGTAGCGCACGCCCCTCCAGCCGAGGGCTCCAGCGCGCAGGCGCGGGACGGGAGAGGGGCTCTCCCTCCAATCGCTGGGTGCCCTCCAGCTTCGCGGCGCCCGCCCGCTTCCCCATGAATGAACACTGACGTCAATGGGGCGGGGCGCGCCCACGTGACCGCGAGCGCTTCCCTTTATAAAGCGGCGGCGGCGCGGGCGCTGTCCAGCGTGCTGAAGCCGTAGCGAGCGAGCCGCCCGGAGCCGCGCGGATCCAGCCGAGCCCGGCCCACTGGACGCCAGACATCGACCGTCGCTGATACCCCATCCACTGCTCGGAGCCGAGGCGGACGCGACCCGATCTTCCCCTGTCCCCACCCCGCCCCGACCCTCCTCTCCACCTCCCGCGTCGTGACACCAGCTGGTAAATACTTCGCTGTCCGTCCCTCAAACCCTCGGCAGCCGTGGGCGTGAGGGAGGGTTCCCTCTCCTTCTGGATGGGGTGTTGAAAACACAGCGGGGAGCCCCCGGTAAGGGTCCCTGGCAAATTGGGGGATTGCCGCTTTTCTCTTGCTGCTGAAGTCGCCCACGCACCATCCGGGGAGTCCTGTGGGGAGGGGGCAGAGATTTTCTCCTCCTTATCCTTGCTGCTAAGTACGTGGGCGCTGGCAGTGAGATGGCTCAGGGAAGGGGGCGAGGAAGAGCTGGGGGAAGCCAGGGTGGCGGGCGTTCCTTTCCCATTTACACGACTCCAGAGATCGGCACAACCTCTTCCTCCTTTGCTCCTAAACGTCCTTCTTCTGGGTAAGGTTGGAGGATCGGGGAAGCCCCGATTTCCTGATTAAAGGTGGGGGGAAGGGAATGTAGAATTAGCGGGCGGCGAATTCTTATAGAAATCCCCTTTCTCTGGCTCCTTCTCCACAGTCTCCTGGTCATGAAACCTCCCCAGTTGCCGGCTTTCGCCCTCTTCTGCTTCCTTCTACTTATCAAGGGGCTCGGGGCAGCGCCCCCGGGGCGCCTTGAGGCGCAGCCACCTCCCCTCGGCTCTGAGCATAAAGAGCGGGTGGCTGGGGACGCAGTGCCCGGGCTGAAGGATGGCAGCACCCCAGAGCTCCGAGCCGCTCGGAATTCCGAGCAGCAGGACGAGGGAGAGCTTTTCCAGGGCGTGGATCCCCGGGCGCTGGCCGCGGTGCTGCTGCAGGCTCTCGACCGCCCGGCCTCGCCCCCCGCGCTGGGCGGCTCCCAGCAGGGGCCGGCGGAAGAAGCAGCAGAAGCTCTGCTGACTGAGACCGTGCGCAGCCAGACCCACAGCCTCCAGGCGCCAGAAACTCAGGCGTCCGCGGCCCCGTCTCGCCCCCAGACTCAGGAGGAGAGTGGTCCTGAGGTGGGCAACCGCTCTGAGGAGCTCGAGGCACTAGCGTCCCTGCTCCAGGAACTGCGAGATTTCAGTCCGAGCAGCGGCAAGCGCCAGCAAGAAACGGCGGCAGCAGAGACGGAAACCCGCACGCACACGCTGACTCGAGTCAACCTGGAGAGCCCGGGGCCGGAGCGCGTGTGGCGCGCGTCCTGGGGAGAGTTCCAGGCGCGCGTACCCGAACGCGCGCCCCTGCCGCCCCCGGCCCCCCAGCACTTCCAGGCGCGAATGCCCGAGAGCGGGTCCCTTCCTGAACCCCACCAATTCGGGGAAGGAGTGCCCTCCCCCAAAACACACCTGGGCGAGGCCCTGACGCCCCTGGCCAAGGCGTACCAAGGCCTGGGAGCCCCCTTCCCCCAGGCGCGCCGGCCGGCGAGCTCCCTCCTGGGCGGCTCCGAGGCGGGCGAGCGCCTCTTACAGCAGGGGCTGGCGCAGGTGGAGGCCGGGCGGCGCCAGGCGGAGGCTACGCGGCAGGCCGCCGCGCAGGAGGAGCGCCTGGCGGACCTCGCTTCCGACCTGCTGCTTCAGTATCTGCTGCAGGGCGGGGTCCGGCAGCACGGCTTGGGGGGCCGGGGGCTGCAGGAGGCGGAGGAGGAGCGAGAGAGGGAGCGCGAGGCGGGGGAGGCGGAGCAGGAGCGACGCGGCGGGGAGGAGAGGGAGGAGGGAGAGGACGAGGAGGCGGCGGAGGCGGAGGCGGAGGCGGAGGAGGCGGAGAGGGCGCGGCAGAACGCGCTCCTCTTCGCCGAGGAGGAAGACGCGGAAGCCGGAGCCGAGGACAAGCGCTCCCAGGAGGAGACGCCAGGCCACCGGCGGAAGGAGGCTGAGGGGGCCCAGGAGGGGGCGGAGGAGGAGGACGACGACGACGAGATGGACCCGCAGACGATCGACAGCCTCATCGAGCTGTCCACCAAGCTACACCTGCCCGCCGACGACGTGGTCAGCATCATCGAGGAGGTGGAGGAGAAGCGGAAGCGGAAGAAGAACGCCCCTCCCGAGCCGGTGCCTGCCCCCCGCGCCGCCCCCACCCACGTCCGCTCCCCGCAGCCCCCGGCCCCCGCCCGGGAGGAGCTGCCGGACTGGAACGAGGTGCTCCCGCCCTGGGATCGGGAGGACGACGAGCTGTTTCCCCCGGGGCCCTACCACCCCTTTCCCAACTACATCCGGCCGCGGACCCTGCAGCCGCCCGCCGCCGCGCGCCGCCGCCACTACCACCACGCCCTGTCGTCTCCGCGCTACTCTCCCGGTCGTGAGGCCCAGGCGCGGCGCGCCCAGGAGGCGGCGGAGGCGGAGGAGCGCCGGCTGCAGGAGCAGGAGGAGCTGGAGAATTACATCGAGCACGTGCTGCTCCGGCGCCCGTGACCCGCCCCCGCGTGCCGCCACTCCCCCCTCCGTGTCGCTCTCCGCCCCCGAGGTCTGCATGCGCCCCGCCCCCCCCTCCTGCGCCCGCGGGCGGAGTCCCGTCCCCGGGCTGTGCCAAGACCCGTCCGACCTCTTCTGGGTCCGAAGCCCGAACTCCCGGAACTCAGTCGCGGGTGACCCGGGGCCGGTCCAGGCGAGCGGGCGGTCAGTGCGACTTCCCTCCCCCCGCGGGGCCGGGTCCCCATTGATTCCTCTAGGGACGAAACCGGAAGAAACAGTTCCAGTTAGTTGTGTGAAGTGTCTGTCTCCCTCCCTTGGGGACCCCCGCCCTCTCCAGATCGCTGTGAATTTCTCCCTTCTTTTCCTTCTCGATTGTATATACCCCTCACGGAGGAAATAGTTTTGCTAAGAAATAAAAGTGACTATTTTATTAGGACTTTGTTTTCGGTCATTCACCCGTCCCCTTGGGCCTGCGCGGCCCTTCGCAAGGGGCGGTGAGGGCAGCGCCAGCTCCGACACCCCTCTCCTCTCCTCGCTCCCTACCCCAAACCAAACCGAGAGCTGAGGGCTGGACCCACTTTATACCGTGTTTGGGTGTAGAATAAAGCTCACAGGCACTCAGAAACCCTAAGTTCCACTTCCAGCTTTGGGGCGGGGGAAGGGGTGGGGTTCAACAGTTTTCTGACCCCAGGGCTTGGCCAGGGGCTGTGCGGATGGAGCGCACGCCTCAGGGTCAGTTGTGGGGCACTTCATCCCCTGAACCCAGGGCCCCAGGGGCTGGCCTGAGTGGCTCCCCATCGCACCTAACCCCTCTCCCTTCACTGATGCCTAAACTTCCTGGCCCTATGTACTTTACAAGAAATACCGGCTTTTAGCCCTTCTTAGCCGTTTTCTAATCACCTTTGAACTTATGATTCTCTCCCCCAAATAAAACTAAACCCCAAGGCTGAAATCTGCCACAAAGAAAATGAGGGGTGTGAAACTACTTCTTCCTGAGCTGCGCTTTCCTGGGTGAAAGCAGCTCAGGGGGCTGGACACAGTGGTCAAGAGGCACTGGGCCCCCAAATCTGCTTGGGACAGGGCTGCCCCATAAAATACAGGACACTCGGTTCAACCTGATTTCAGATAAACAATGAATGTTTTCAGTATGTGTGTCCCAAATATTGTACCCAACACACATATACTAAAAAATTATTCGTTGTTTGCCTGAGATGATTAAATTAACCTGGGTGTCTTCTATTTTTTTTAAACTAAATCTGGCTAGCCTAGTTTGGGGGAAGAGGTGAATGGAAGTGCTCTCTCCCTCCTGCCTGGTGCCAGCAGCCCCACTTTCCTCCACAGAGTCCCAGGAAGGCCAAGTCCAGAAACGCTTGTCCTTTTATTTCAGAGTTAAGGAAATGAAGTCAGATACTCCCCCAACCCACCCCCTTAGCTCCCACCTCACCCAGAACATGGAGTGAAGGAGGGACAGGGCCCCTGTCTCCCATAAAGCCCTCCCTAGCCTCAAGGTGGCACGGTTAGGAAAAAAAAGTTAACTCTGTGTTCCTCTCCGGCCCTGAACAGAGACCTGCTGCAGCCGAGGAGGACGGGGGCAGGCGAGGGAAAAAGCCTTCCCTTTCACCACACAGAAGTCCCCTCTCCCAGGCACAGAAGCTGCACCCACCCGCTGGCTGGCTGGTGGGAGGGGGTGGAGGTAGGTCATAGGGGCAAGGGATAGAGAAGAGCCCTGAAAACCGTTTCCCTTTAACCTGACATATTTATATATTTACAGTCATAAGGGAGGGGAGGAAGTCTGGGGTAACATTAGTTCTTCAAAGGCAGGGAATGAAAGCCAAATAGCACCCCCATCTTGGTCACGCTTTCCTACCTCCTGGTTCCTTCACCTTTCAGTGGGAAAAGGGAAAACAGGAGGTAGGGGCTGCAGGAAGAGGATGTTGAAGGGTCTTGAGCCCACAGCTCACTCCAAAAGAAGGTGAAGCAGCACAGGGGGCCGCTGGTCCCGCCAAGAAAAGGGCCCTTGGAGAGGCGTGGGAGAAGCAGCCACTTGCGCCCCACCTCTGCACCAGCTCCCACATCTCCACACGGCCGGGGCCGGGGGCTAGGCCAGACCCATCTCCTCCAGCACACTGCGCGGCGACTCATCCTCCTAAGGCCGAGACAGACAGAGGGTGACGCAGAGACACCAGGAGAAGCAGACAGGCAATGAAAGGAGGGGGGAGGCAAGAGGACAGCAGTCAGAAGGGGCGGGGCAGAGCGGGGAAGCAGAGACACAGGGGTAGGGGAGAGAGAAGCCAACGTGAGCCCAAGGCTAGAACAGCAGGGAGCCCTTCAGGGAGCTCACCGGCCTCCCGGGTCCAACCCCCAGAACCAAGTGTGGCAGGGTTGGGGTCCGGGGTCAGTCCATCACCTCCTAGCGAACCCAAAGCCAGGAGCTTAGAGAGCAGAGGGCTCAGCCTCAGTACCTGTGGGGAAAGGGGGTGAAGCTGGGGCTGGGGGTAAGAACCACTTTCCAGGGACCGGGGCTGGCAGATGACTGGTTCCTCTCAGTTTTTGGGGGTGGGGGGAGTAAGAGGTTGGCTTCAGGCCCCCAAGGGAAGGTGAACCAGACTGGAGAGGGATGAGTCACTAGGGTCTGGGCAGGGCACTGGTAATGGGTGCGTGTGCATGTGTGCACACGTGTTGTGTGTGTGAAGGGGAAGGGGCCCGAGAGGTGGCAAGTTCAGCTCTGCCCTTCCTCCTACTGCAGAGATGAGCCCCCGCCCCCATTTCTCCCCCTCCTCAGAGCCAGCTCAGGCCAGCTTGCTTGTCACTGCAGATTCCGGTGACTCATCTCCCTGCACCAAGTCTCAGCAGTGGCACAGCAGAGAGGGGGCAGGCAGTAATGGGGTGAGGGCGGGGGCACCGGAGAGCAAGGAGAACCAGCAGCCAGGGACCCTTGGCCCTGGCCCCCAAATCCATATAGCCTTTTGCTCCTGAGAAGCAAAGGCTTTTGAGAATGTGTTTTTAAAAAAAAAAATGGGGATGAACCCAAGAAAGAAAAGAGCCCTCCACCATGTGTCCCCATCTCCATTCTCTGTGCAAACCCTGATGTCAAGAGAAGCCTGAGCCAAAGGGAGATCTGGCCAGGATGAGACACCTGGGTCTTGGGAAAAGGACAGAGCTTGGAATGAGGGGAGGAAGGGCACAGGTGGGCCATCGCTGCTCTGCGTGGTCAGGGCTTGAGGGCAAGCTGGATGGCTGGGCGCGGTGGGGGCCAGACGCCACAAGGAGGGGGGCCACCGCGGCGGCGGGCAGGGGCCAGCGGGCGGCGGCGGGCAGGGTGCCCAGGGGAGGGTGGGCACCCTCCACCCCCGCACTCTTCCTCCTCCTCACTGTCCCTGGCCCCTACCTCCTGCAGCAGGTCTGCCTGCTCGATGGCCTTCAGCACGCTCTTCTTCGAGGTGTCCTGGACGTCACCTCCCATCAAAAACTCATCCAAGATGAAGTAGGCCTTCTCAAAGTTGAAGATGATGTCCAGCTCGCACACCTGGGGAGGGGGCGAGAAGCCAGCGCTGAGGATGGAGGTACGTTCCAGCCCTAGCCCCACTCCAGGCCCCGCTTCTTGTCTCATATTTGCTCTTCTGCACGGCTCTGTCTGGGGTTCTCCCCTCCGCATCGCTGGTACTTGGCTTTCCTTTTGTGTTTCCTGCTCTTGCCTCTTACTCCATGATCTTTAAACAGTAGTTGCCCCAGTCTACTCGTCTGTGGTTCCTGTTGCTTTCCCCCGCCCCCCCACAACCTGTAACATCAGCCCACCCAAGGCTGAGCTAGCCTCTTTCCCTAGGCACAGTGGGGCAGGGAAAGCTGAGCTTCTGGGCAATGGGGTAGAAGACTTGCATTCCGAGCAGGGCTCTGCCACTCACCAGCTAGCTGTACATGACACTCAATGCCTCTGGGCCACAGTTTTCTCATTTGAAAATGGATTTTGCCACCTGCTCATGAGGAGCAATCCAGAGAATGACATGGGCACACTCTGCGGATTGTTAAATGGGGAACCTATTTTGGAGTTATTACTACTCGCCATCTAAAAGCTGAGCTGTCTGCTAAGTCCAGGCTAGACCCCACAACAGGTACTCTCTGGGGGTGGGACCCAGGAACCCATATTTCTAGAAAGCCCTCCAGGAGATTCCAATGTGTAGCTAAAGTCAGGAGTCACTGATACAATCTGAACGTGGCCTCTGTCCTAGTCCTGAACTGAGCTGTACACTGAGATAAAGTGGCAGGCTCTGGTAACAAGCCCACTCCCCAGGGGCTGACTAAGGGGCGTGGCTAATAGGCTTAAGGCTTAAAAAGGGAGGTTAATTACTGTTCTTTCTGTTCCAACTTCACTTCTTCCTTGAGTCTTCCAGAGCAGAGGCTGGAAAGGGCCCCAGAGTTTGGGAGGAAGAGGAGATTGCTGGGTATGGAAACTGGGGTGGGTGGGGAGACTTACGCTGCCAAAGTACTTGTCTAAGAGCTCCACATATCGGTGAATCAGCTCCAGCGTGATGAGCTCATTGTCTTGGCCCTCGATGGCGCAGCAGAAGTAGAGGCTGGCGTATCTGGAGAGAGGAGCGAGTGAGGCATTGCTGGGGGGCCCTGGGCCTGCTTGAGTGAGGCATAGTTGGGGAGTTGTTGGGCCTGCTTCCAGGCTCAAGTCTCCATATTTTCCTCATTCCCAGCTCAGGGTCCAAGGGCCTCTACAGGACAGAGGCAGCGTAGCCCCAGGGTGTGCAAAACAGTAACTCATCTGGCCTTAGCTTGAATCTTATCTCACATACAAAGGCAAAGACTGGTTCTTTCCCTCTTGCCCTCTGACCAGCTCGGTTTGACTCAGCAAAAACCTGAGCCAATTAATTCCCCTGCTTAAAGGAGAAGGAACTGGAGAGGGTGTACATGTATGTTGGGAAAAGTGGGGCAGGATCTAGGACTGTGGCATGGGACTTTGAGGGAGGTAAGCAATGGACCAGGCAGGACCTAAAAGGACAGAGGTATGTGCCTGAGGCGGTGTGTGAGGCTTGAGTCAAACCAAGTGGGGAACAGGAATCTTCAAGGGGAGTCTGGAAAGGAAAGGAAGCTGGAGTTAGACCACTGCCTCCAGACGTCCTCAGTCCTTAGCGCCCAGCTCTTCCTGACCTTAGGAGGCCCTGTTTTTCAGCCACCTCTCTCTTAACCCATTGCCAGACTCCCATCAAGCAAGATCTAGGTGGGGCTGAAAGCAGGTGGTGAGTCACCTCTTATAGACAACTTTGAGGTCTCTCCACTCCAGGAAACTGCACATCTTGGGTTTGCGGGCCAGAACCACCTGCATAAGCTCTCGAACCATCTTCTTGCGCTCTTTGTCAGACGTGGCCAGGTACCACTTTTGTAGCCGCAGCTTGCCCTGCCGGCTGAACAGCAGCATGAATCGCATCTAGGGGAGGAGGGGACAGAGTTGGGGGTCAGAAACTTTCTTTAAAAATCTATTCCCCGGAGAGTGGGTGTAACTCAGCAGTTGAGTGCCTGCTTCCTATGTATGAGGTCCCAGGTTCAATCCCTGGTACCTCCTAAAAAAATAAAAATAAAAAAATTCTATCCCCTTACTGTCAACTCTGGATACCACAACCCCCTACCCCCAGCAGGTACCTTTCTCACTGGGGGAGTTGGAGTTTCTCAGAGTTTGTTGTTTGGGTTCAAATCCTGGCTAGATTAGTGTGTATGGCCTTGAGCAAATTACTTTATATCTCTGGGCCTCAGTTTTCTTATCTGTAAGATGGAGATAAGTGAAGTGCCTACCTCACAAAGTTGTTAGGAAGGAATAAGGAGTTGATGTTTGCACATGGAAAGCACTATAACCTGTTCGGAATTTTAACTGAAGTAAAATGCCTAGCCAAGAGGCAAGCAGCCCATGGCTAATACTAAACGGATGTTTGTTCTCTTCAGAGCCCATCTCTCTACCCCATCTGAGTCCTAAGCTCTTCTGATATACCAAGCACACTGTTCTCCAGTGCCAGTCCTATGCCCGGGTGAATCGGTCTCTACAGTGGCCCCTTGGTAGGTCCCCAAATTCTACCCTCTTCTCTCTCAGTGCTCCAGGCATTTGGCTCCTGATTTCCTTCACTTAACTCTTCTTCCTTGAAGGGCCTCCTCCTGCTCAGTGCCCACTTCTTAGACTCCACAAGACCAACCTGATTTCAGCGGCTGAGTTGGAACACAGGCACCCGGGGTGGCCCCCCTAGGGAATGTTTGCTTTGCGGAACAAAGAGCAAGTTGAAAGGAGCAGGAGAGCGGAGTCGAGCCTTCCCGGCCCGGGGCCCTCCAGCTTCCCCATTCCAGGGGGTCCGGGCCACAACCCCGACTCAGCACCTTTCCCCAGGGGCTCCTCTCTCCTGGGGTCCCTGGGTGTCAGGAACAGTACTAGCTTAGTAGGCTAAAAATCATAACTCAAGGCCGGGATTTTCGGTGGAGAGGAAAGGGAAGTGGGGCTAGTATGGCGGGAGGGAGAGACGGCGCCAGGGAGCGGTGTGCGTCTAGGATGGGGGTTGGGAGAGGAGGGTGAGCAGGAAGACGCAAGGCCTGGCTCTGGAAAGAGAATGGGCTGGGGGGCGGAGAACCAAGAGCGCCAGACCCGCGGATCTCGAAGCCTGGGTCCCTCAGAGCAAAACCTCAAGCCCACTTGGCTTCCCCACCTCACCCCAGCTTCTCGGCGTGCAAGGCAATAAACCGAGGCAGGACGTGCACTCCTCGGACCCGGAAACTATCCCCTCCCACACACCGCTCGGCCCCACGGACCGCCACTCCACCCTGGGATGCACGGGTCAGCGGGTCTTGGTGACCGGCGACCCCCGCTCCCTCCCTCCCTCCACCAACAGACCCCCGCGGCCCTATACCTCGGGCGACTTCCCTACGGCAGTGGCCGGGTCCCCCGGACCGAGACCCGACGGCTCTTCCAGGTTCCGTCGGGTCCCGCCGTCCTACTCAGCCCCCTCTCGCCCACAAATGCGCCCCCTCGCCGCCCCTTCTCTCGAATGCCATTCCCAGCTCTTCCTTCCGAGGCCGCCGAGGCCTCTGAGGACAAGCGGGAAGAAGGAACGGCTCCTACCCAGGGAGGCCCCCGAGGACCCCCGCAGGTGCAGCCCACGCCCCTCAGTTCCCCCTCCCCTCCCTCTTCGCACAGCCTACCATCCTGCAGCCTCCGGCTCGGCGCGTCCCTCTTCGGCCACCGTAAGCGCCAGCTCCGCTCGCTTTTTTCCCTTTTCTGCTCCTTACTTCCTTCGCCGCCGAAGCCCCGCCTCGTCCCGCCCGACACCGAGGCCGCCCGCGTGGCGTACTGCGCAGGCGCCAGCGCTGTGCTGCGCGCGGGCGGGGCTGGAGGCGGAGAAGCGGAAGCCCTGGCAACCAGGTCCTTGACTTCGGCTGTGAGGAGCTCTGCTGTCATGGCAACGAGGCAGTCGAGTGGGTTGGTTGGAGGATGGGGAAGGAGGACAATGAGTCCTCGAGCTTTGGAGCCTTGGAAGGGAAAAAGGCGGGAAAAGGGGTGAGCGGTGGATGGGACCACCGTTGGAATTTGTGAGACGCGAGGAGGACCTCCGGCAGGGGCGTGGGCAGTTCAGGGGGAGCAGGGTGGGAATTAGGAGTTTAGAAGCAGGGGAGGAGGAGGACAAAAGGTACTGGTGGGGCCCACGTGAAGAAAGTCGAGAGCTTAAAATAAATATCTATTGAGAACCTGCTGGGTGCATCACTCTTTAAAATTAGGAGAAATGTGTAGGAAACGAGGGAGATGAGAAATAACAAAAGGAGGAGCTGATATAAAAGAGATGTAAGGGAAATGGGAAGAAACAAAAAGGGAAATTAAGGCACAAGGGGCAGAAATAAAGAGACTCTTAAAAGTTTAGCATGGGGAAGCGGGATGTGGCTCAAGCAATTGGGCTCCCATCTACCATATAGGAGGTCCAAGGTTAGAGTCCTGCGGCCTCATGGTGAAAAGCAAGCTGGCCCATGCAGGAGAGCTGGTGCAGGAAGATGACGCAACAAATAGACACAGAGGAGAGAAAATAAGAGACGCAGCAGACCAGGGAGCTGAGGTGGTGCAAGAGATTGAGCGCCTCTCTCCCACTCTGGAAGGTCCCAGGATTGGTTCCCAGTGCCACCAAAAGAGAAGACAAGCAGACACAGAAGAACACACAGAGAGCAGACAGGGAGCTCAAAACAACGAGGGCAGGGGAGGAGAAATAAATAAATCTTAAAAAAAAAAAAAAGTTTAGCATGTGCCCAAACTAAAGAGAGACAGATGTGACCCAGACATAAGTGTAAAGATGAGGAGGCTGAAAACTGTAAGAGGAGCTTTTCACCTGAGGCTGTTTGTGTGCATGTGTATGTCTGTATAAAAGGGAAAGGGGTATGGATGTAAAGATAAGAGAAAATCTTTAATTTGTCATGCTGATGAATGACTTTTTCTAGATAATGGTTAGCAACTGATGATACTATTATTTTTTAGTGGTTCTTGAAGCACTTGCTAGTAAGATCTATCCCCACTTTATGTTCTTTTTTCTTGTTCTTTGTTAGGAAGGTGAGATGCTCTGGTGGCAAATTCACATCGCTGGAATCTTGTCTCTGAATTTTCCTAGATGTATAGCTTCAGGCGAGTCGTTTAACCTGTAACCTGGGGTTACAGCAATGCTTGCCTTGCAAGGTTGTTCTGAGGATTAGAGATATAGTATAGAAAGGAACTGAAGGACAAATATTGTATGTTCTCACTGATATGAAATGATTAGAATAAGCATAGAGTTAGAATCTAAAATATAGGCTACCAGGGGACTGAGTAAGGGTATTTAAAAAGTACATATATATAAAAGTATCTAACACACTGTAAACACTTGATAATGGTGGCTATTAGCATTATTTCCCTCTCCCACCTTCTTTCTTCTACTTTTTCTTCTTCCTTCCTTTTTCATTTCACTTTCTTCTCTGCCTGTACCTTAGGCTTGCCAATGACATAGATGTTGGCTAAACTACCTTGGTGTTATTTATTAGGCCAAGAATAATATGAATAAAGCAAGTTGTTTAAAGTTAGAAAGGGTAAATCATTACAGAATGAGAAGAAGGAATGGAAGTATGTAAGATGGGCAGAAGGCAAAATAAATAAAAGGTTATATGCTCTTGGGAGAGAGGAGGAGGTTGTACATCAGGAATTAATGAGGTGTGAGGTAAAGACCTGCACTGGAGAGCTAGCGAACAACCTGCAGAACTTTGGAAGCTCTAGAGATAGAAGCTCCCACATTTCATGGAAAGCTGACCCTTTCTAGAATTCCTTGTTTGAACGTGGTCTGCCTATCTGCAGAAAAGACAAGGTTCATGAGAGGCTTGTTAGAAATATGGGTTTTGCTTATGTAGAATCATAGAGCTCAAGTGGTCTCAACTAGTTAGATGATAGTGACTCGGTTTCTTCACTGTTAGTGAATGAGGAACATAGAGAATTTATAAATTACTGGATTCAATACAGGTTATGTCTGCAGATGAGTTCAGACTTGATGCAGTGGGCAGTTGAGAGTCATTATAGTTGCCTGAGCTGGGGAATAACTTGCTGTAAGAGTTTTAAGAACACTACTCTGATAGCAATATGCAGGGCAACTCGAAAGACAGCTGGAAGGTTGGAAGATCATCTAGGAGGCAGCTTTGGTAATTCAGATGTGAGGATGAAAAGTAATGGAAAGGGAGAAGTCAGAAAGGCATTTACGGGGGGCGGATGTGGCTCAAATGGTTGGGTGTCCATCTGCCATATGGAGGGACCTGGGTTCGCTCCCCGGGACCTCCCGGTAAAATAAAAAATATATATAGAAGGCGCATGGGCTGCCAGGCCCCGGGAGCCGCCAGGCTCTGTGTGCCAGTGAGCCACAGAGCCGCCATGCAACAAGATGATGATATAAAAGGAGAGAGCCAAGACGAGATGCTCCGAAAGCTCCGAAAACCAGGAGCCGAGGTGGCGCAGATGGCAGAACACCTCTCTCCTACATCGGAGGTCTCCACGATCGAATCCTGGTGAAGACTGGAGGAGGAGGATGAGAAGAGATGAAACAGACACAGAGAATTGCCCAGCAAATGGACACACAAAAAAACAGCACAATGGGGAAGGCGGTGTTTAAAATGGATCAAGTAAATAAATAAGTCTTAAAAAAAAAAAAA
>JAQZBX010080230.1:0-13854 GCA_029593785.1 Cabassous unicinctus
AAAAAAAAAAAAAAAAAGACACTGGGGAATAAATGGAAGAAAATGTCACTACATACAAGACAATAGTTCTTATACTGATGAATGTCATAATGCCAAACATTTTTTAATTTTATTTTTTATTATTTCTTTATTATTCCAAATTCCTTTTAATTTTTTGTAATTTTTTTTGACAAAAAAGTTTATTTCTAAATTTAGACAACGTACACAATTGAACTAAAAACTTCAATAGAAGGATAAATTTTAAAACTACTTTGAAGATCATCTCTACAAAAATGACTTTCCCATGAAAGTAGACCAGATGTAACCTGACCTGACATAATCTTTTTTTAAATTTTTTTTTAATTTAAAAGATGCTTAGATTACATAAATGTTACACAAAAATTACAGGAATTTCCATGTTCCCCACCTCCCACACCTCCCATAACATCCCACATAAACATCTTTCATTAGTGTGGTACATCACCTGCAATGGATATACACATCCTGGGGCTTTGTCACTAAGCATGGACCATAGTTCACATTGTAGACCACACTCTCTCCCACACAGTTCTGCATGTTATATGCTGAGGTAAAATGCCCTATATCTATTGTTGTAATGTCACTCAGGATACTTCCCATGTCCCAAAAAAGCCCCTGTATTACAACTGCTTTTCCCTTCCCTGGCCCAAAAACATCCAGTGGCCACTGGATCCACCTCACTGTTGTAATTTCTTCCATTGCTTGAAACACACTATGTGTACAACAGAATACCATTAAGTACACTCTAGTCCATAGCTCTTCCCCCAATCCTGAGGAGTTAGGGATGGTGATGTCCACTCCAACTCCAAATGAGAAGGGGCTTATATCACATGGATACAGTGCATGGGATTATCCTGCCTGCAGCTGCAGACTCTCTCCATTCCCTGGGATGACTGTTGTCCATCATCATCTCCTCACCAGGTGACTTCAGTGAGTCCATTGAGTTGTAGAGTAGGAGTTGCAGCTCCACTGAGATTCCAGGTACAGCTGGCACATGGGTAGGCCAAATGCTCCAGTCTCTGGAAGTACACCTACAAACTCCAGCATCACATATAGGTTTGAATAGAAGGAACAGATAGACTATGTGCAGGGAGGACTTGTTTGAGTCCAACTCTGTCACTCTCAGGAGTACAGATTCCAAAGTATAGTCCACTGATAAGGCATCAATATCTGCAGCTACCCCCCCCCCATATAGGACCTTGGTGTCTCCAGAGCCCTCAGGAGCCCCTCTGTGTGGGGTGATATCCACTTTGGTATTCTATGAGATCCTATGAGGTGTGCTTAAGCATTACCTCTGGGATGACCTAATGAATCTCTTTGAAGTCTCTTAGCCACATGAACTGATTTGTCTTTACATTTTCCTCCTTTTATTCAAGGTCTTTTTCCAGTTGTATTGCCAATTGGCACTTGGTGTTAATCTCTTATTGCCAGGGATGCTCATCCCTGGGAGTCATGTCCCATGCTGGGGGAATGTAATACATTTATATGCTGAGTTTGGCTTAAAGAGGGGCCACATTTGAGCAACAAGGAGGCTCTCAGGTGGCAACCCTTAGGCACCCCATAACATTAGGCTAAGTTGCAATTACAAGAGCAAAGACTTGTAAGGCTAGTCATTAATAGCAAGAACCCATTAGTGGACCATTCTCCTTTGCCAGATACTGTCCCTACACTTGGGGGACGGTTGCTTCTCCCTTGGAGAATGTGGCAAAACTCTCTAGTCTGGAAATTCAGTATTCCCTCATTTATTGAGTGATTGTCCACCCACTGTGGCCATGCCCCACCCTTTGATCATTTGGACAATTTTATATATCTTTCATGTACATTCAGATGAACTTCCTCCCATGAATCCCCCATCCCAGATACCCCCCCACCAATGATCCCCTGCAGCCCCTGTTGTAACCCTGACATTTTTTAAACTGTCATTATTATTTCATTTTTTTATTAATTTTATTTGGTTATGCTGGCTTCATTTTAAATGAATTTTTGAATAACAGAAGTGTCATAACTGTGGTAGGGGAGGGTCATTGGTGCAGGCTGTCAATGCTGTGGGATGCATGGGAAGAAGTTCACCTGGGGCATACTTATAAGGCATATGAATGAGTTCCAATGTTCATAGGGCATTGTCATGGTGGGTAGAGATCTACACAATAACTGAAAGAATATCCAATTCCCATCTTGGTGAGTTCTGCTACATTCACTAATAGGACAGCAAGAATCCCCTAAGTTCAAAGTCATTGACTAGTGAAGTAGGATGAAGAATTCTTTTGAAACTGAAAGTTAGCCTAGTATTCTAGGTTGCCTAAGAGTTACCTCCTGTGTGCATCCTTATTGCTCAAATGTGGCCTCTCTCTAAGCCAAACTCAGTATATAAATGCATTACCTTCCCGTCAGCATGGGGCATGACTCCTGGGGATGAGCCTCCTTGGCACCAAGGGATTTGCATCAAGCACCAACTAGCAATGCAACAGGAAAAAGACCTTGAAAAAAGGAGGAAATGGTAAATACAAATGAGTTTATATGGCTAGTGGACTTCAAAGTGAGTTGGGAGGTCATCCCAGAGGTTATGCTTATGCACATCTCAGCAGGAAAGCATTGATTGCCACAATAGATATGTCTTCAAATAGTGGGGCTACTGAGGGCTCTAGAGACATCTGTACACCATGGGCAGGGCAGGCAGCCCAGGAGTTTGGTGCCCTGCCAATGGGTCCAACTTTGGAATTTATGCTCCCCAGTGTGACAGAGTTGGACTAAGTTGTGGTTTCCCTACACATGGCTCTTCTGCCCTTTCTATTTGAATCTATAGTTAGTACTAGAGTTGATAGTTTTTGTCCAAGAGACTTAAATCTTTGGGCTTTCAATTAGACAGTTTGGTCCTGAATCTCAACAGAGTTAAAACACCTATTCACCAGTTCATTCGACTCACCCAAGACAACTAACTTGGAAATGATAATGAACAATAACCATCCCAATGAACAGAGTGTACAACTGCAAGCAAGAGAGTTCCAGCCATCTGCCTGATAGGACCTAAGCCCCTTCTCAATTATAGGTGGAGTGGGCATCAACAACCCAAAATCCTCAGTATTTGGGAATGAATGATAGTAGAGGGAAAAATAGGTGTAATATGGGGGCATTTTTGGGACTTTGGAATTGTCCTGAATGACATTGCAATGACAGATGCAGGCCATTTTATATCTTTTCATAACTTACACAATTGTGTCAAAGAGAGTTTAAAATATAATGTAAACTGTAATCCACATTAGTGGCAATGCTCCCATCTGCGTTCATCAAATTTAACAAATGTACCACACTAGTGAACAATGTTGTTAAGGTGTGAATGTGCAGGAGTGGTAGTAAGTGGGGCATATGGTAAACCTCTACATATTTTATATAACATTTCTGTGATCTAAGTATGTTTTAAAAATAATCTTAAAAACTATGACAAAAATTAGGTAGACCATTCTATCACACCGTATACAAAAATTAATTCAAAATTGTATGATTCCATTTAATTAATATGCAAATATAAATCAACTTATAGAGAGGAAATTAGTAATATAAGGTTGTGACAGAATAGATGGATTGCGAGGTGACTGCTAAGATGTGTGGAGTTTTTTTTTTCTTTTTTCTAATTTTGTTTTCAGATTCTTCCAACTTAATTTTTTCAAAGATTTATTTATTTCTTTTGCCCTCCCTCACTGTTTTGTGCTTGCTGTCTGCTCTCTGTGCACTCTTCTGTGTCTGCTTGTCTTCTCTTTAGGTGGCACTAGGAAATGATCCTGGGACCTTCCAAAGCAGGAAAGAGAGAGGTGTTAAATCTCTTGAGCCACCTCAGCTCCCTGGTCTACTATGTCTCTTATTGTCTCTCCTCTGTGTCTCTTTTTGTTGCATCATCTTGCTGTGCCAGCTCTCCATGTGGGCCAGCACTCCATTTTGGCCAACACTCCTGCATGGGATAGCTCTCCTGCATGGACTAGCTTACCACACAGGCCAGCTTGCCTGTCATCAGGAGGCCCCAGGAATTGAACACTGCACATCCTATATGGTAGACAGGAGACCAATCACTTGAGCCACATGTGTTTCCATGAGATTTTCTTTAAGGAGTAATGAAATTTTTCTAAAACTATTTTGGTGAAGAAGGCACAACATTTTGATTATACTATGTCCCACTGATTATACACTTAGGATAGCTTGTAGGGTAGGTCTCTATATCTCAATTAAACTTTTTAAAAATAAATTAATATGCAAGAATAAACAAAAAGAGCAGCTATGTACATCAGAGGAATCAAAGAGAGATTGAAAAGTGATAAATTTTTATTTGATTTTCTGTTTTTTTTGTTTATTATTATTATTGAAATAAAGAAAATGTTCAAATAATGATTGAAGTGATGAATACACAACTATGTGATTGTGACAAATACCATTGAAAATACACTTTGGATGGATTGTATTCTCTACTAATATGTATCAATAAAATTAATTTGATTTTTTAAAAAGCTTAGGTATAAAATTTCCATATTTGAATGCTCTGGAAGATAGTGTTTAATAATTAATGTCAAGGACAGGATTTCCAAATGTCAGCCATCATAATGGCATTGGCTATGGGTATGGAAGGTTCTGGAATCTGTTAGACATTTTTATTAAAAAGATGATTATTGCATTGCATTTTTCCTGGATACTTCCTACTGGGAAATTAACAATGGGAAGTGGGAATGATCTGGACCTCTGTCTGGCACAATGAACTACTGTGTGCATGATTCTCACACCCACTGATAGAGATTATAATCACAGAGATGAAGTATTGTTTTATCTAATGTTAGGAAAGAAGTAACCATACCTGTCCTCTCCTTTATATGTTTAATCACTGACCTTTTGCACAAAGATGACAATAATAGGGTTTCTCTTCTATGTGAGGTTTCTTGGGTACTTTAAGATAAGCATATTGACTGAAGGCTTTCCCACATAGATGACATTCATGGGCTTTCTCTCCGATGTGACTTCTCTCATGTCATTGAAGATGTAAATGCTGATTGAAAATTTTCCCACATAGATGACTTTCATGGGGCTTCTCTCCAATGGGAATTCCACTGTATTGTCTGAGGTCAGAGAGATTGCATACAATTTTTAGAATTTTGGGAACATTCATATGATTTACTTCTAGGTTGAATAGGCTTATGCTGATTAAAAGATGAATGATCACTAAGGACTGTTGGAGGTGGTTTCCTGAAATAGGATTTCTTTGTAATCTGAATGAATGCATCTTGGTTCACTGTGGATCTGTGATAGGAATCTTCTTGTAAATAATTACATTTAAAGGAATTCTTTTTGGTGTTAAATCTCTGTGGTGGGGAATGAGATATAAGAGTGTAAAACATTTGGCCAAAACAATGAATTTCTTAATTTCTCTACATATGAAACCTAGACTAATCCACTAATGATAGTCTCCAATTAAAATATTTGCCATGATGGTTTCTTATACATATTATTCTACTCCATACACAAAGATATTCTCTATTATAACAACCAAATTGCAGAAGTATCTGATTAATTTTGAACTTTGTGATGTTTCAAAATTATGTATGGGAAAAACATTCATGCAATTCATTTGTTATATGAACATAGGTAAGATTTTGTGTTTAGGCTAATTTTTACTTTAATTCAAACTTTCAAAGATTTTTGTTTGATTAACATATAATCCCAGCATTAATTACAATTTCATGATTTTACTGTATTCCTAATTCATTCCATCCCTAGACATCCATTTGGAATACTAGGGTTCAAAAAATTAAGCTTACCAATGCTATGATTTAAGAAGTGTCTTTCCTACAGGTAGGTTGGCTATCATTTCTGTCATTTCACATATTTTAAAGGTACTTTTCCTCCCTGTAGTAATTTTTAAAAAGTTGTTAGAATAGCATTAGGGAGACAAAAATTTTAAAAAGTTCCAAGTATCTCTTTCAGTATATTTCCCACACTCAAAATTAGCTGGCAAAGAATATCAAATTATTGAATACTTTAGGGATAAGAAAACATTATAGGATATTACAATCAGAAAAGATTTTCAGCCATGGAATATGAGATAAAAGAAATTGGTATGTCAGGGAGATAAAAAAGAGCAGAAAACATTCCAAGAATAGGGCCAGGACAAGGATCATGTGAAGGTTTACTTGCAATAATGAATATCCCTTTCACAACACCAATGACACTTGATAAAGCTTGAGAAGTATAAGGAATAAACACATGTGACTAAAATTTCCCCAATATCCACAGATACATTTTAGAAGTCATAACTCTTAAATAAACCTAAAGAAATCATTATTTTCTTAAGGATTCCTGAAGTTAAAATATTCAATCACAAACTCACTACAACATGAGACCCCTCTTCTGATACACAGATCCTTAGAGCTCACATGAAATCTGGTATTGATGAAATCCTATTCCTTCTCTCCACACTTCTTGATCCAGCTGGGAAAGCACATCTGTATTGCATGCTTGATATCCTATTTGTATGAAAAAAAGTTACTTGGATTTTGAATTCTAATAGTAACAAAACATGATCATGATGTACATGGCAGGTTAACAAAGAGTAAGATAAGCTTTGAATGTTAGTGTAGCAGTTTGGCAGTTTGATATAGTTACGAATTCCAAAAATAGATATGGGATTATGCTCGTAAACTGGTCTGTTAATCTGGGCATGATTAATTTATGATTGGAGGTTAAAAGGGCCATGTCAGTAGGGTATTTAGTCTCACCCCTTGGTGGGTGGGGAATCAAATATTAAGAGCATGCCAGTCCATTGATGACAAGCCTTATGAGTCTTTGCTCTTGTAATTGAAATTTGTCCTACTGTTATGGGGTGCCTAAGGGTTGCCATCTGAGAGCTTACCTGTTGCTCAAATGTGGCCTCTCTCTAAGCCAAACTCAGCATATGAATGCATTATCTTCACCCCAATGTGGGAGATGACTCCTGGGGATGAGCCTCCCTGGCAATGAGGGATTAATACCAAGTGCCAATTGAAAAAACAACTGGAAAAAAAAAAACCTTGAATAAAAGGGGGAAAGGTAAAGAGAAATGAGTTCATATGGCTAAGAGACTTCAAAGAGAGTCCAGAGGTCATCTCAGAAGTAATGCTTATGCACACCTCAGTAGGATCTCATAGAACACCAAAGTGGATATCACCCCACACAGAGGGGCTCCTGAGGGCTCTGGAGACAACCAGGTCCTATATAAGGGGGGATAGCCCTAGAGATTGATGCATTGTCAGTGGGCTCAACTTTGGAATCTGTTCTCCTGAGAGTGACAGAGTTGGACCCAAATAAGTCCTCCCAGCACATGGTCCATCAGTCCCTTCTACTCAAACCTATATGTGAGACTGGAGTTTGTAGGTGTACTTCCAGAGCCTGCAGCCTCTGGCCTGCCTATGTGCCAGCTGTGCCTGGAATCTCGGTGGAGCTGCAACTCCTACTCTACAGCTCAATGGACTCACCCAAGTCACCTGGTGAGGGGATGATGATGGACAATGGCTATTCGAGGGAATGGAGAGAGCCTGCAGCTGAAGGCAGGATAATCACATCCATTGTATCCATGGAATATAAGCCCTCTCTCACTTGAAGGTGGAGTGGACATCACCATTCCAGTCCTCTCAGGATTGGGGGAAGAGGTATGGACTAGAGTGGAATTAATGGTATTCTGTTGTAGACATATTGTGATTCAAGCAATGGAAGAAATTTTAACAGTGAGGTGGAACCTGTGGCCACTAGACACTTTTGGGGCAGGGAGGGGAAGGGCAGGTGTAATACAGAGGCTTTTTCATGGCTTGGGGGTTGTCCTGAGTGATGCTGTGGTGATGGATATAGGCCATTTTACATCAGAATATACCATGCAGAACTGTGTGGGAGAGAGTGTGGTCTACGATGTGCACTGTGGTCTATGCTGAGTGGCAAATCCCCAAGATTTGTATATCCATTGCAGGTGATGTGCCACATTAATGAAAGATGTTTATGTGGGATGTTATGGGAGGTATGGGAGGGGACGAACAAGGGAATCCCTGTAATTATTGTGTAACATTTATGTAATCTAAGCATCTTTTAAAATCTATATGAAAAAAATAACATTTATGTAAGTAAATGCACATATACGCATGTATATTTATATATCATTTTACAAATATTGGTTTGTATTGTGAAAAATTTGATTTTTACCCACAATAAATAAATAAATAAAAATAAATAAAGGCCATGCCAAAGGACAGAGAAGTAGTAGTTTTTGAGTTGGAGTTCTCATGTTGGAGTTTTGTTGCTGGAGACTGGGGAGGTGAGCAGTAGGAGGTGCTTAGTTGTAAAGAAGGAGAGAAGGTCCTGGGATAGAGATGAGCTATTCACCTGACAGTTCACAACTGATCTTGTGGAGAGGAGCAAATCCTAGATGGCCTGACAGTCAAAAGTTGAACTGATGGAAGAAACAGGAACTGAGCCCAGAGAGAAACAGAGCCCCAGGAAGTGAGGATACCAAGAAGCCTGGACCCTGGCATATGTTGGCAGCTGTCTTGCTCCAACACATGGCAATGGACTTTGGTGAGGTAAGAAACCAATTCTCTATGGCCTGGTAACTGTGGAATTCTACCCCCAATAAATATCATTTATAAAAACCAACTGATTTCTGGTATTTTGCATCAGCATCCTTTTGGCTGACTAATACAGTCAATAATGCAACAAAACCTAGAACTCAGATAATTGATAATATTTCAACAGCAACTGTAAATCTTGACCTTTTGCCCATTTCAATGAGGGCCACTGGTTATTTTTACCCATGCACTAGCACAAAGAGAAACTGCAGTGTCATCTATATTCTAAATGGGGAGAAATCTGTTTCCAAAGTGATTGAATATTATTTTAAAAAACAATCCAATTGACATAAATCCCACAAGAATGATCCAAATTCTATATGGAAAAGGATATAGGCAATATTTTTACTATTATGTTCTGAAGCCTTAGCATAGCCCTTGGATCAGAATACTTATTTTACTATAGTGAATTACTTATCAATTCAAAAAGTATTCATTGAGCTCTCAGAACAAGAATGACATCAATTTGTAGTCAAGGAGATTAAATTCTAATGGGGTGAACTAGATGTACATAGAAAATAAGGAAATATTCACTTAGGCAGCTTTATTTTTATAACAATATAAATGTATTAAAATTATAAAATTTAAAAATATAAGAGAAAATAAAGATTATACAATATGCAGGAGTTTATATTTGAATAAATAAATGGAAGATTATTTGTGATAAATACATAGGTAGATATGTTAGACAGTTGGTAGATAGATAACAGATAGACATATATAAATGGCAGACAATTTTTGAGAGTCTCACTACTGAGACCAGAATATTGACATTCTCCAGCATCACTTCTCTGAACAATTTTTGCTGGGATGTGTCTAACAGGTCACATTCTTCTTGAGTGAAGTGTGCAGCCACATCCTTGAAGGTCACATACTCTTAAAATATCACAGAAATTTGTGTTCACACAGCACTATCCTAACCAATGTCCTCAATGTGATGTACAAAAGAACAGCACTAAAGAAGCAGAAACTGTATATATAAAACACAAAATGTGGATGGAGTTCCAGTAACATCATTAGCAATGCTGAATTGTCACCTGCATTTCAGATGCTCTCACAGACATATACACACTCTGAATGCATAACACCCCATTGTAAAAGATCATTGCATGACATGGGATGTTATATACACATGGAAATTAGCCAATAAACTTGTAATCATGACTTCTTTCTGCTAATTATAAAGATTTCATCCCAGAATTCAAAACAAAACCAATCTTAAGAAATAATTCCAAGTAAATTTACAGACTTATTGTAAGGCAAGCAATATACATGATATTTTATTATAAAAAATGACTAGGGTTAGATTATTCCCCTATACAGATGAACTCATTTTCCTCTCATTTATAAAATCATTTAAGAATATGTTATGCATTTTGACAAATGCTAACTAATATGTGAATTGCTTTCTATCTAAATTCAATTCAAATGTCTCTTATTGGAAAATGCAATACAAGATGGCATCAGTTTAGGTGGACACTCACCAACTCTCTCACAGAGGATAGCTGATTGGGGACAGGATCCTGCCCGAGTGGTCTGTTATGGGAGCCGATGGAGCGAGAACCTTAGTGACAACAATCTGGAGGGTGCTGAACAGTGAAGTGGATTGATCAAGATAAAATCATGAGTTTTTCCCCAGCTGGAAATTGTGGATGCACACAGCTAAGTCCCACTCTCAGAGCAAAGGGCTAGGGTGAGCCCAGACATCCACTGGCAACCTGGTGAGAGGGAACATTCTCAGAGAGTGGGAGGGTTCTGGCAGAGGTTGGAGAGGGTTTTCCTCTCTAATCAAAGCTGTCCAAACAAATATAATGGACCAACTAATGAAGTGAAAGAAGAGATTAAGGATATAAAGACAACACTGGAAGAACATATTGAAGAAATTGTAAACATGCATAAAAAGATAACGGATATTATGGTGATGAATGGCACAATCCAAGAAATCAAAAAGATACTGGATTCACATAACAGCAGATTTGAACAGGCAGAAAGAAAGAATTAGTAATGTGGAAGACAGTACATCTGAACTCAAACAGATAGATAAAAAGAAAAAATCCAGCAGGGACTTAGGGGTTTAATGACATCACAAAATGCACAAACATACACATTATAGGCATCCCAGATGAAGAAGAAAAGGGACAGTGAACACAAGGAGTGTTGAAGGAAATTGTAACCCTTGGCCAGTTTGATGTAATTATGAATTCCAAAAATATAATTGGATCATGTTTGTAAACTGATCTGTTAATCTGGGCATGATTAGGTTATGATTAGGGTGTTGAGTCCCACCCCTTGGTGGGTGAAGAATCAAATATAAAAGGCATGGCAAGAACAGTTTTGAGAAGCAGTCTTTGAGAAGCAGCTTTGATGTTGGAAAGAAGGCCCCAGGAGAAGAGAAGGGAAGCTTTTACCTGATCGCCTACAGCTGGCCTTGTGGAGGAAACAGGAGCTAAGCCCGGAGAGAAATGAAGCCCCGGGAAGAGAGGAACCCAAGAAGCCTGAACCCTGGGCAAATGTCGGCAGCTCTCTTGCTCTAACACGTGACAATGGACTTTGGTGAGGGAAGAAATTTGTGCTTTATGGCCTGGTAACTGTGGACTTCTACCCCAAATAAATACCCTTTATAAAGACCAACCCATTTTTGGAATTTCACATTAGCACCCTCTTGGCTGACTAATACAGAAATAATGGCTGGAAACTTACCAACCCTATTGAGGTAGATGGATTTACATGTCCAAGAAGCACAGCACACCCCGAACAGTGTAAATCCCTACAGGCTGACTCCAAGACATATAATTATCAAAAGGTCCAATGCTCAAGACAAAGACAAAATACACAAGGCAGCAAGAGAAAAGAGAGCCATCACATACAAGGAAAGCAAAATAAGATTAAGTGCTGATTTCTAACATGAAACCATGGAGGCAAGAAGAGAGTGGTATGACATAGTCAAACTACTAAACAGAAAAACTTCCAGCCACAAATTCTCTATCCAGCCAAGCTGACAGTCAAAAATGATGGAGAGTTCAAAATATTCACAAAAAAAAACAGAAATTAAGAAAGTATACCAATAAGAAGCCTACCCTTCAAGAAATACTAAAGGAAGTTCTACAGGTTGAAAGGAAAAAACAGGAGACAGAGTGTTGGAGGAGAGAGCAAGAACAACTAAAAAGACAAAAAGAAATAAAAACAACATATGACATACAAAAACAGAAAAGAAAATATGGCTGATGTAAGAAATTCATTGAGAGTAATAGCACTGAATGTAAATGGATTAAACTCACCAGTCAAGAGACACAAATTGCCAGAATGGTTAAGGAAATATGATTCATCTACATGCTGTCTACAAGAAACACATCTTAGACCCAGGGATTCAAAGAGGCTGACAGTGAATGGCTGGAACACAATTTCACAAGCAATCAATAACTAAAAAAGGGAGGGACAAAATATTGGACAAAATAGACTTTAAATGCAAAACTAACGTAAGAGACAAATATGGACACTATATATTAACAAAAGGGATAATCTTTCAAGAAGAGAAAACAATCATAAACATTTATGCAACTAATCAGGGTGTCTCAAAATACATGAGGCAAACACTGGAAAAATTAAGTGGAGAAATAAATGCCTCTAAAATTATACTGGGGGAATTTAATACACAATTATCACCATTAGACAGAACATGTAGACAGACAATCAATAAAGAAACAAAGACACTTATTAATACATTAGAGGCCCAGGATCTAATAGACAAATACAGAATACATGAAGCAAACCCTGGAAAAACTAAGTGGAGAAATAAATGCCTCTACAATTATAGCAGGGGACTTTAACACACCATTATCATCACTAGACAGAACATCTAGACAGAGAATCACTAAAGAAACGGAGGCTCTCAACAATACATTAGATGACCTGGACTTAATAGACATATACAGAACACTACACCCAAATACAGTGGGATATACCTTCTTCTCGAGTGCACATGGATGATACTCCAAGAGAGACCACATGCTAAGCCACAGAATGACTCTCAATGAATTCAGAAAGATTGAGATTATACAAAGTAATTTCTCTGATGAAAATGCAATGAAATTGGAAATCATTAAGGGCCAGAGAACAAGATTAGACACAAAGATATGGAAGTTAAAAAACACACCCTTAGACAAACAGTGGGTCAAGGAGGAAATCTTAAAATAAATCCACAACTACCTTGAAATGAATGAAAATGACAACACAACATATCAAAAACTATGGGAGGCAGCCAAAGCTGTACTCAGAGGGAAATTCACAACCATAAATGCATATATATTAAAAAAGAAGAAAGAGCTAAAATTGAAGATCTAACTTCACACCTGGAGGAATTGGAAAAACAACAACAAACTAACCCAAAGGAAGTAGAAAGAAGGAAATAAGAAAGATTAGAGCAGAACTAAATGAAATAGAAAATAAGAAAGCACTAGAAAAAATTAAAAAAAACAAAAGCTGGTTCTTCAAGAAGATCAATAAAATTGACAAACCCTTAGCCAGACTAACAAGGAAAAAGAGAGAGTAGATGCAAATACACAAAATAAGGAATGAGGAAGGGGATATCACCACTGACCCCACAGAAATAAAGAGTATCATAGAAGGATACTTTGAAAAATTATATGCCAACAAGAATGGTAATTTTGAGGAAATGGACAGGTTTCTAGGAATTCACAAACAGCATACATTGATGAAAGAAGAAATTGATGAACACAACAGTCCAATTACAAGTAAAGAGATAGACTCAGTCATCAAAAACCTCCCAACTAAGAAGAGCCCAAGACTGGATGGTTTCACAGCTGAATTCTACAAATCATTCAGGAAAGAGCTAACACCAATCCTGCTTAAGCTCTTCCAAAAAATAGAAGTAGAAGGAACATTGCCTAACTCATTCTATGATGCCATTATCCTAATACCAAAGCCAAACAAAATTTCTACAAGAAAGGAAAATTACAGGCCAATTTCTCAAATGAACATGGATGCTAAAATCATCAACAAAATACTTGCTAAACATATGCAACAACATATCAAAAGGATTATACACCATGACCAAGTGGGTTTCATCCCAGGTATGCAAGGATGGTTCAATATAAGAAAGTCAATCAATGTAATACACCACATAAACAGATTGAAAGAAAAAAATCACATGATCATCTCTATAGATGCAGAAAGAGCATTCGACAAAATACAGCAC
>JAQZBX010080231.1:0-13858 GCA_029593785.1 Cabassous unicinctus
TCTTTGGGCGGCTTCTTGTCCCATCTGAGCGCCTCCACGCTGAGTGGCAGGCTGGAGACCTTGACGCGGCCTCCTTGGCGCCACCCTGCCCCGGTCCTGGGCGAGGCAACATCGCCGGGCCCTCTTCATCAGACGAAAACAGGTCATCCATTGCCTCTGGACGGAGAAACCATGACTCCTCTGCCCTACATAGCTTCCGGCTCCAGACTCTGTTTGCTCTCCTGCAGCTGCGACTCCTGTTGGCTTCTTTTATCCCTTCCCGTTTTTGTAAAAAGTTTTTATTTTCATTTGATATAGCAAATTACACACTTGCTTTTAAACATCTTTAGGCCAAGGAAAAATATTTTCCAGCATTCATAAAAAATAAAACAAATCAATTTTATTGATACATATTAATAAAGCATGCATTTCATCCAAAGTGTACATTCAAAGGTATTGGTTATAATTTCAATTTTGTGCATCCAACCCTTCAATCATTATTAGAGCATTTTCACTATTTCAATAAAAATAACAATAAAAAACAGACAAACAAGAAAATTCCTCACCTCTCAATCTCTCTCTGTTTCTCCTGCTGTATATGGCTTATGGTTCTGGTTATTCTTGAAAAATAATTTATTTCCTTATTAAGTAGTTTTATTGAGATATATTCACAAAGAATGTGATGTATCCAAAGTGTATAATCAATGGCTCTTAGTAAAATTACAGTGTTGTACATTCATAATCTCAAAATTTTAGAAATATTTCATTACTCCAAACAGAAAGACTCAACACAATTTAGCGTTCCTTCTTTAGACCTGCATAGCCACTAATCTAATTTCATCTTTATAAATTGATTTTTATTTACATTTTATATAAATGGAATCATACAATTATAGTACTCTGTGTCTGGTCTCCACTTGGTATAAAGGATTTTTTTTTGTCTTATATTAACACTGTGTAGTATTAATTTACATTTGTTCAGCTTCAAATGAAAATGATCTTATATATGCAATTCTACCCATATTCATATTTCACATAATATATTTATATTTCACATAATTTGTTTAGTTCATAAAGAGCTATCATACAGTATTTGTCCTTTTGTGTCTGGCTTGTTCCAATCAACATAATGTCCTCCAGGTTCATCCATGCTGTCATATGTTTCACAACTTCATTTCTTCTTACTGCTGCATAATATTCCATTGTGTGTATACTCCACAATTTGTTTACCCATTTTTCAGTTGATGGACACCAAGATGGTCTCCAAATTTTGACTATGATTAATAACACTGTTAGGAACATCAGTGTGCAGATATCTATTCATGTCACTGCTCTCAGTTCTTCTGGGTATATACCTAGCAAAGGTATTTTGGGTCCTCTGGCAAGTCTATATTCAACTTCCATAGGAACTGCCAAGTTATCCTCCACAATGGCTGTACCATTCTACATTCCCACCAACAATGAATTGGCATTCCTATCTCTTCACATCCTCTCCAACATTTACAGTTTTCCAACTTTTTAATAGTGGCCAGTTCAATAAGTGTGAAATGATATCTTGTAGTTTTAATTTGCATTTCCCTAATCACTACTGATGTTGAATATTTTTTCGTGTATTTTTTCACTGTTTGTATTTCTTCTTTGGACAGTTCTCTTTTCATGTCATTTGCCCATTATTTAATTGGATAATTTGTCTTTATATTGTTCAGATGAATGTTCTCCTTATATATAATGGATATTAAATGCTTATCAGATAATGTGATTGCCAAATATTTTCTCCCATTGAGTCAGCTGCCTTTTCACTCTTTTGACAAACTCCTTTGAAGTGTAAAAGTGTTTAATTTTGAGGATTTCCATTTATCTATTTTTTTCTTTTGTCACCCATGCTTGGGTGTAAGGTTTAAGAAACTACAACCTACCAAAAGGTCTTTATGTTTTCCTACATTTTCTTCAAGGAGTTTTATGGTTGTTGTTTTTATATTTGGGGTCTTGTTTCATTTTGAGTTAATTTTTGTTTAAGGTGTGAGATAGGTGTCTTCTTTCTTTCTTTTGGATATGGCTATCCAGTTCTCCCAGCAGCATTTGTTGACTAGAATAGACTTTTCTGGCCCAGCTGGGTGGGCTTAACAGCCTTGTCAAAAATCACTTGACTGCAGATGTGAAGGTCAATTTCTGACTTCTTGATTTGGTTCCATTTGTCAATCTGTCTGTCCTTATGCCAGTTCCATGCTGTGTTCTTTTTTTACCACTGTAGCTAAGTAATATGCTTTAAAGTCAGGAAGTGAGTCCTCCAATTTTGTTATTCTTTTTAAAGACATTTTAGGCTCTTTGGGGCCCCTCAACTTTCCAAGTAAATTTGATTATTGGCTTTTTGATTTCTGCAAAAAAAAACTGTTGGGATTTTTATTGAGATTTCATTGAATCTGCAAATCAATTGGGGTAAAATTGACATTTAACGATTTTTCATCTTCCAAACCATGGACACAAAATGTCCTTCCATTTATTTAAATCTTCTTCAGTTTCTTTTAACAATGTTTTGTATATTTCTGAATGCAAGCTTTTATGTCCTTGGTTAAGTTGATTCCTAACTTTTTGATTATTTTAGTCACTATTATAAAAGGAATTTTTTTCCTGCTATCCTTCTCAAAATGCACATCAGTAGTGTATAAAAATGATATTGATTTTTGCATATTACTCTTGTATCCCACCACTTTGCTGAATTCATCTATTTTTTCTAGTAGTTTTTTGTGAATTTTTCTGGATTTTCTAGATATAGGACCATGTCATCAGCAAATAGTGAAAATTTTACTTCTTCCTTTCCTATTTGGGTGCTTTTTATTTCTTTGTCAAGACTAATTGCTCTAGATAGAACTTCTAGCACAATTTTGAATAATAATGGTGACAGTGAGCATCCTTGTCTTGTTCCAGATCTCAGCAGGAAAGCTTTCAGTCTTTCACCATTGAGTGCAATGCTAGCTGTAGGTTTTCCATATATGCACATTACCATATTGAGAAACCTTCCTTCTATTCCTATTTTGTGGAGTGTTTGTATCAAGAATAGGTGCTATATTTTGTCAAATGTCTTTTATGCATCAATCGAGAAAATCATATGCTTTTTCTTATTCAATATATGAATGTGGTTTGATACACTAATTGATTTTCTTGTGTTGAAACACCCTTGCATACCTGGGAAAAAGCCCACTTGATAGTGGTGTATAATTATTTTAATGTACTTTTGGATTCTGTTTGCAAGTATTTTGTTGAGGATTTTTGCACCTATATGCATTATAGATACTGGTCTGTAATTTTCTTTTTTCATAGTGTCTTTGTCTGCTTTTGGTATTAGGGTGATTTTGGCTTCTTAGAATGAATTTGGGAGCATTCGTTCTTGTTCAACTTTTTGGAAGATCTTGAGCAAGTTCGGTATTAGTTCATCTTTGAATGATTGGTATAATTCACCTGTGAAGCCCTCTGGTCCTGGGCTTTTCATCTTTGGGAGGCATTTGATGACTGTTTCAATCTTTCACTTGTGATTGGTTTGTTGAGATCTTCTATTTCTTTTAGGGTCAGTGTAGGTGGATCGTGTTCTAGAAATTTGTACATCTCATCTACATTTTCTACTTTTTTGGCATACAGTTTTTCATAGTATCTTCTTATGTTTTCTCTGATTTCTATGGGGTCAGTGGTAATGTCCCCCTTCTCATTTATTATTTAATTTACTTGTGTCTTCTCTCTTTTTTCTTTATCAGTCTAGCTAAGGGTTTATCAATTCTGTTGATCTTCTCAAAAAAACCCACCTTTTGGTTTTGTTGATTCTCTCTATTGTTCTCTTGTTCCTGATATCATGTATTTCTGCTCTGATTTTACTATTTCTTTTATTTTACTTGGTTTGGGATTAGTTTGCTGTTCTTTATCTAATTCTTCCAGGTGTGCAGTTAGATTTTGAATTTTACCTCTTTCTTCTTTTTTAATGTAAGCATTGTCAGCTATAAATTTCCCTCCCAGCCCTGCCTTGGTGGTGTCCCATAGGTTTTGATATGATGTATTTTCATTTTCATTCATCTCAAGAAACTTTTCAAATTCTCTTGCAGTTTCTTCCTTGACTCACTAATGATATGAGTGTGTTGTTTAATCTCCATCTATTTTCAATCTTTTTAAATTTATTGAGACTTTCTTGTAACCCAACATATGGTCTATCTTTGAGAAGAATCCATGAACACTTGAAAAGAATGTATATCCTGCTGTTTTGAGATGCAATGCTCTATAGGTGTCTGTCAGGTCTAGTTCATTTATCTTATTAATCAAGCTTTATGTTTCTTTATTTATCCTTTGTCCAGATGTCCTATCCAATACTAATAGTGGTGTATTGAAATCTCCAACTCTTCTTGTAGAGACATCTATTTCTCCCCTCAATTTTGCCAGTCTGTACCTCAGGTATCTTGGGGCAATGAGGTTAGGTGCATAAATATTTAGTTTAGTTATTTCTTTTTGTTGAATTGTCCCTTTTATTAATATTTAGTGACCTTCTTCATCCTTTATAACAGTTTTGCATTTAAAATCTATTTTGTCTAAAATCAGTATTGCTAGTCCAGCTCTTTTCTGGTTACTATTTGTGTGATATATTTTTTCCAGCCTTTCACTTTTAACCTATTTGTGTCCTTATGTCTGAGGTGAGTCTATTGTAGACAACATAGAGATAGTTCATGTTTTTAAAATTCATTCTATCAGTCTATGTCTTTTGATTAGGGAGTTCAAGCCATTGACAGTCAATGTTATTGCTGTAAAGGCATTACTTACTTCATCCATTTGACTTTTGGCTTTCTGTTGTCATATCATACTATTGTCTATCATTTTACTCTTTAATTTCCCCTTTTTAATAATCTTCATTTCTACACTCTTCAAGTCTCTTGTCCTTGTTTTTTTCCTTTCAGGCTGCAGCACTCCCATTAGTGTCACTTGTAATTCTGGTCTTTTTGTAACATCTTCTATCAGGCTTTGTTTGTCTGTGTAGTCTTGGAATTCACCCTTATTTTTGAAGGAGAGTTTTTCCAAATACAGAATTCTTGGTTGGCAGTTTTTCTCTTTCAGTACCTGTATTCATAACCCAAAGGGGTACTGATGCAAAATACAAGAAATCTATTGGCTTTTATAAAGGGTATTTACTTGGGGTAGAAGCTACAGTCACCAGGCCATAAAGTGTATGTTACTTCCCTCACCAAAGTCTGTTGCCATGTGTTACAGCAAGATGGCTACTGAAGTTCAGCCTTCTTCCTCTTAAGGCTCTGTGGTCCCAGCTTCTTCCAATATCAGTGGTAGGTGGGAATAAGTCTTGTCTCTCTCCCAGGGCTCAATTCTCTTCAGGCTCAGCTGCTTTTTTCTCTCCACATGATCAGCTGTAGACTATCAGGGTCTCTAGACTTTGTCTCTCTCCCCAGGGCTTGATTCTCTCTGGGTTCAGCTGCTCTGCTCACTCCACAAGGATAGCTGTAAACCATGAGGCAAATGGTTCATCTCTCATCCCGGGGCCTCTGCTGTGTCTATGGAGCTGTCTCTTTTCCTCTGTGTTCTTTCCTGAGTGTTTACTTCCTGGGCTCCAGTTCAAAACTCCAACATCAAAACTCAAAGCTCCACTCTCTGCTCTGCCATGTGGTTTTCACTGTGAATCCTTGCCCACAGACTCAACCATCCACTGCTGTTGCCCAATCAAAGCCCTAATCACAACTCAATCAAGTAAAAGTGAAACTGCCAAATCCAATACAATCTAATATGCACAGAGCAATTCACAATCATAATCCAATATTTATTTTTGGAATTCATAAAAAATGCCAAAAGTGTCACAGTACCTTAAATACATCATACCACTTTCTCTTCTTCTCCATGGTTTCTGATGAGAGGTTGGCACTTAATTTTATTGAGTTTCCCTTGTCTGTGATGCTCTGCTTTTCTATTGCTGCTTTCAGAATATTTTCTTTAACTGAGACATTTGTCATTCTGAATAGTAGGTGTTTCTCAGTAGGTCTACTTGGATTTATTCTGTTTGGAGTGTGCTGTACTTCTTGGATATTAATATTATTGTCTTTCTTAAGGGTACAAAATTTTTCAGTTATTGTTTCCTCAAATACTCTTTCTATGCCTTTTCCATTTTCTTCTCCTTGTGGGTCACCAATAATATGTATGATTTTTGCATTTCATGTTGTCTTTCAGGTCCTTGAAACTCTGTTACATTTTTTCCATTCTATTCTGTTTCTGTTCTCCTGTCTTGTCGCGTTCAAATGTTCTGTCTTGAAAATCAATAATTCTGTCTTCTAACAATTCAAATCTGCTCTTATGTGCCTCTAATATATTTTCAATCTCATCCATCATGTTTTCATTCCCTTAAGTTCTGTTACTTTTCTTTGCAGACTTTCAAATTGTTCTTTATGCTCACCTAGTGTCTTCTTAATATCCTTTATCTATTTAGTCATATTTTCTTTCAATTCTTTAAACTGATTTAGGAGAGTTGTGTGATTATCATTGAAGTTTTTCTTAAATCCTGTATCTCTTTAGGGTTTTATTTTTGTTATTTTGGCTCAACCATCTCTTCCTGTTTCTTAGTATGACTTGCAATTTTTTGCTGATGTCTAAGCATCTTAATATATTGGTGAATTTACTCTTATGGTCAATTTCTCTTGCCTATTGATATTATTTTTTCACAGCTCTTCTTTGACATTTGGTTCCACTTATTCTGAGTCTTTAGAATTGCCCAGATTAAGTTATCAAAATCATGCCAGGGATTCACTAATGGAGTGCAGATTTTCTCCCAGTGTAAAGAAAGCCCTAAAAGAAGTTTTTGTCAATGCAGTTTCCATACTGGCCAGCAGATGGTACTCATTGGCACACCTTTTCACAGAGCTGTATCTCTCTCAGTTTCCTTTGTTTTCAACTGAGGAAATAAAGGAACTGAGATTCAAAGTGGGCTCTGCTGACTGAATTTACTGAAGAAAAGCACCCTGATTCCCCTCCCTTTTCCCTTATAACAGGTGACAGGGAGAAAGATGTCTGCTCCCCTCTCAGTCAGCTGCAATGACCAGGGGTAATGCCACCCACTTTAAAATGGGGTGGTGGAGGGGAGCCCTTCTTGGCAGCCAGGAGCTTTAGTAATACAGTTTTTTATTTCAGCTTCTTTGTCTCTCTGTCCCTCAACCTCCTGGGAGTTGTGAAATACTATCCTGCTCTGCTGAACCCCAAAACACATCCTTCAAGCAGCTTTTGGCTTTTTCTCCATTGTTACTGTGAGAGAGATGCTCCTTGCTGTCTAATCCAAGGCTATATTTCCACAATCTCTCCAGCACACTCTTTTAACAGAAGCTCTTACCTAAAGTAAACTGCAGTGAGCCTGAATCATTCAAGTGTCCACAAATGTTGACTTCCTGAGTTTGAGATCCAAATTTCTCCTTCAGTCCAGTCCAATGAGCCACACCAATTGTGGTTCTACTGCAGTTTCTTTTCTAAACATTATGAGCCCTGAACTCAGGTGGAGCAAGGAATTGCAGATTGGTTTCTCAAAACATTAACAAAGAAACTTCTCAATTGAGGAGTGGTGATAGTCACACAGGTTTTCATAACTGTGTAATTGGAAGGAAGAGGAAAAGGGGAAGGGAACAAATGCTAGCCTTCAGATCTCAGTGAAACATGCTGCAATGGCATTCCTTTACTGATTATTCTTTGCTATTAAAGGAGAATGTACAGAATGATATACAATTCATGAATTTTCCTATTTACAGAATGAAGTGGAAGACTCTTAGGATTAGAAAAGGAATTCTGGCACCATGACAAGAAGACTTAAAAACTTGTTTTTGTATTAACTCACTCATAACTTCCAAAATAAAATGATTACTTTTCAGCAGGAACTAAATAAATGTGTTGGGGGAAAATAGAGACAGAGGAATTGAGACACACATGTAGAAATGTCTAAGCTTAGGAGCCATTCCAACCAAAGAACAATGGAGCCCTGACTCCTTTTAAAAATTTAATTGCTGCCGAGTCCCTTGGGCAGAGTGAGGATATCTTACACTTAGTGATACCTCCTCTTTTATTTATATAAGTGCTCTCTAATACTGAACTATTGTCTTCACAAACTATTCTTAGGCTGGTTAAGATATTAGCAGCATTCATACCCCTTTTAAAAATGACAGGATCAGTACACACAGTAAGTGCCCTAACAGACCATAAGTTTGCACACAGGTGGTGCCTTATCCATACTTGGGGTAGAGATGGTCTTAATGATGACTACTCTAAGGAGTTTCAGTTGTTCCAAAACCTGCTTTCAAAATTTTTAAGTCATTTGAGCCATTTACTTACATCTTATACAATAAATAAATGTGCCATTTGTTAAATAAGATGATGCTATTGGTCTATTGCCCCTTGTTTTTTAGAATATTTTAAAAATATTTTGCTGGGAAAGATGATTGCTGTTTTTCACCAATCTATAAATATTTTATCAAGTACCTTCGTGATCAAATTCAGAATACATGTTCCCAACCAGATTTTGGAACACACTCCCTCTTTATAGGAATTTAGCATGTGAGGTTGAATTAAATAATATAGCGTTTTAAGCAATTATATTAGATATTAGTAAAATGTGTTGCTATGTTTTGATTTACAGGCCAGAAATGAACTACTTTCTACATTTGGAGACTGTTTCTGTAATATCCATACTTTGGTAAGATGATTCAAGTTTTCTGTGAAACTGAGAAAAATGCTGAAAAAAGTAAAAGATAAAAACAAGAATTTAGGATATAAGTAATTTTTTTATTAATAAGACATTCAAAGGAACAGATATAGTTATATTTAGATGTATTTTATTCATTTATTTATCCCCACTCCCTGTTGTTTGCACTTGCTGTGTCTATCGTTCCTTGTTTCTTTAGGAGGCACTGGGAGTCAAACCTGGGACTTCTGATGTGGAAGGGATGTGTCTAATCACTTGAGCCACCTCCATTCTCTGCTTTGTTGTGTCTCTCATTATATTTTTCCTTCCCATCACTTGTTGCATCAGCTCATCACATCTGTCAATTGCATCAGCTTACTGTCTTCTTTATGAGGCACCAGACTCTCTGCTCCCTGCTTTTCTTGTGTCTCTTATTATGTTTTTTTCTTCTTTTGTCTCTTGTGTCAGCTTGCCATGCCTGCCTGTCATGCCAGCTTGCTGTCTTCTTTAGGGGGTACTGGGATCTGAAACACAGACCTCCCATGTGGTAGGCAGGAGACCAGTTGCCTAAGCCACATCTGCCTCCCAGAACAGTTATATTTTTGAGCTGCTTTTGTTGAGTTTCAGCTGCTACATATCTGACTAATATACCTTATGTTTTAGTTTCCTTGGCTGCTCAAATACCATGCATTTGGTTGTTTTAAACAATGGGATTTATTATCTCACAGATTTATGCCTAGGAAAATCCAAATCATGGCACCATCAAGGTAATTCTTTCTCTCTGAAAACTTGGCATTCTGGGACTGACTGCCAGTGATCCTTGGTCTTGGGTTCCTTTGTCACATGACAATGAACATGGTGCCTTCATCTGGACTGTACTTTCTCTTCCAGATTTCATTCACCTTCATCTTCTTGCTTCCCATGGCTTCCTATCTCTATCTGCATTTTATTGTGATTTTAAGGGACTCCTGTAACAGGATTAAGACTCATCTTGATTGAGTTGGGACTGAAATAACTTCATCAAAATGTCCTACTTACAATGAGTTCACATGTACAGGAATGGATTAAGTTTAAGATCATGTTTTTCTGCAGTACATAGCTCCAAACCATCATAATGTAATTGATGTATTAGAGTTAAAAGGAAAAGAGGAATTGGAGCACTTTTTTGTTGTACTGTTGTTTCCCCTCTATTTCTAAAGCTAATCTCTCACATTCTTTTAATTCTAGTAGTTGGAGTACATTGATTGTATGGCATGTGGAACAGAAACCAACATGATAGAAACAAGGCCTTAGACCAGAAAGTTTAGTGTCTCTTTTAATTGAGGATGAATATTGTTTTGAAATATTAGTTAAAATTTCATTTAATATTTTCCCCTTTTTGGTCTCTATGCAGGCAAAAATTGTCTGGAAGTGTTCATCAGTTATATTTCTAAGAATCTAAGATTTTAAGTGAACTTATAATGTTTGAAGATATGGAAAAAGATAATAAAAAACAGCTTGCTAGGAAAAGCAGTTTGGCTTGGGATAAGCCAATTTGATAGAAGGGTAAGGGATAAAGAGAAGAAAGGGTTGAGTAATGGGAACACAAGCATGTCTTACTTTGGGTTGTCAAGGAAGACACATAGACTTCACTAAAAGCAAACAATACCTCACAAAAAATTGAGATTCCTTAATATAGTACAGAAGCAGAGATGCAAAACATAAAGGTAAGGGATAGGAGATATTATTGTGATGCTGTTGTGAAAGATGACCAATGAGCTGTCTCCTCTACCTGTGGACCAATATGAACACACACATGCATACATATACACACATAACACATATGCCTGCATATTGACACTTCATAGAATAGATGGAACACAGGGAATTTTGCGGGCATTAGAATAGTTCTGCGTGATCTTACAATAATGGATACAGACCATTTTAAATTTTGTCAAAACCTATAATAGTGAACAGTCCAAAAGGTAAACCATAAATAAACCATTGACAATGGTGAGTAGCAATGCTCCAATATTTGTACATCAATTGTAACAAATGTACCATCCTCATATAAAATGTTATTAATAGGGCAGAGTGAAAAGGGGAAGATGGGTATATGGGAATCCCCTATATTTTCTATGTGACTTTTCTATAACCTAAAGCTTCTTTGAAGATAAAATGAGGAAAAATAAGACACTGGGGGAATATATGGAAGGAAATGTCACTGTATATACAAGACAAGAGATCTTACATTGATGAAAGAAACAATATCTATAATTTTTATATTTCAAATTTTTTATATTATTTCAAGAAAAATACATTATTAACATCACAATTAAATTTATCCCACAGAAATGGCATATTCCTCTATACCTGTGATATCGTCCTGGAATTCAAAGCCTCAACATGATATTTTAATCTATCAGGGCTTTAGAGGTGATGAGTGAGAACAATTTAGCTATCATTTATCAACACTGAATTGTCTGCAAAAAGGCTTTAATTTTAATTGCGTAACCTACCATTGAATTGTGTTATATATAGTGTAAATATATTTGTTGATACTATTTACTTGAGTATATTAAGTATATGCAATATATATTGTAGTAAGTATGTTTAGCAGTAGTTTATATTTCAATAATTACATTCAAAAGGAAATGAAAAAGAAGAAACTAATTATAACTGGAAGGCTTAGGGTAGATTTCCCATTTCCCAGAAGAGGAGATTTAAAGGATGAGTAACTGAATTCCAGGTGAATGGGATAGTGCTGAATATTCAGAAAGGAAGAACAAAAAGTAAAAGCAAGGGCATGGTGAGTTTTGGGAACCATGAGGTATTCAGTTATGCTGAATGAAGGAGCTTGCCTGGAGATGCTCCCTGAGAATCCATGACTCCTTCCACCTTGCCATGCTTGCCAAGGCAATCTCAGGTGACCCAGTATTTCCCACATGAATCAGTGAGTAGTGATGCAGTAGGCATCATAACATCCAGTAACAGTACCCAGAAAATATGAATATTCTTCATAGACATTATATATTTCATAGATGTTGCCTGTGTTTCAAAGGCCCTTGAGAAGAGAGGTCACCTAAAAGTTCATCCCCCTTCCTTTGCTTTTCTGTTAGATTTAGTCTGACTATTGTAATATAAGCCAACAAAGTGTAAAACAAACCCTTAGACCTCACACTGTCATGTTCAGGTGGCTACACATACAGAAAATGGCAATATCCCAAGCATTAAAAGTTGTTTTCTGTGCCTACTTTAGCATTCACAGAAGAAACACCTGACAACAAACTAAAAATAGCAAAAAAATTAAATCCTCATAATATGATGTAATCAACAACACAACAAAACAGTCCTTTTTTTGTCTTTAAAAGTTTCTTATGGTCTTTAAAGGTAAAGTAAAATTAATACATTACCTGTATTCTGACAGATTTTACCTCCAACAGCTATGGAATTAAATAGACTGTGGTGTCTAATCTCCCTTAGAAATGTAAGGTTCTGGCAACTGATTCATGGAAAAAGTGAATATTCTATATAAACATATTATAAAAATAATAATTTTAAGGTTGAGGCTAGTTGTTCACTGATTAGACTGCTCTTGTATTTTGTGGGGGCTCTTTTGTGTTTTCTTTTTGGTACACTTTCATCCTCAGCTTGATTTGATTGATTAAACATATGATCTGATTAGCACCCAGCACAAATTTTGGGATTAGGAAATTAGGAAAGTAGAGTAATATTCTGTAAAACTGGAATAGTTTGACCCTCAAAAGTAGATGAATCAATGTCAGGTAAAGGATGGAACTCCTTAACCAGATGTCTAATGAGATACCTTCCTGTCCTGTTTTTAAAAAATAAAATTATTTTAAAGCATATTGGATAACATGTTTTCACAGTGTCATAAAGGTTATTTTCACAGGTACAAATGCATCATAGGCTTTTTTTTCTTAAGCATTGTGATTTATCTGCTTAAAGTGTAGATTAAAATTTTTAAGTACTACACATTTAAATTAAACAATACCTTATTGATCTTATTTCCAAAGTATATCTGTAAAATGCGCTTTTCAGTACTTCCTTTTATATAGTTTAACTAGTCAGAAAATAGATTAAGGAAAGTTCAAGTTTTCCATTTATTTCTTCTCTTCCTTTCACCTCCTCATCCTTCTCTTTCTTGCTGAGAACAAGCCAAGACCAATTCATCCCATGGCCCTCTCCCTAAGTACAAAGGTGAAGTTCAGAGGGACAGAAGCCCCATCTGCCCTTCCCAGTTCCAAAAATTCAAGGTCCCTGCCACCTGGGGCTGGACTTTCTCAGGGCTTGGGTAAGAATGTTGGCCAGAAAGCTCCTAGGAAGTGTCCTTGACCCTGTCAAAGGAGAAAGACTCCATCCAAACAGTGTATCCAATGCAGAATCTACTGCCTACTGAGGCAGTCCCAGCAGCACCAGGGGGCCTTAAATGACTTCCAGGAAGACTGTAAGAGACAGAGCCCCTGAGCCTTGTTCAAACCAGAGCCCACTATGCTTGCCCATGTCTGAGGGTGCATCACAATTAATTTTCAGTTGAAACTGTCACTCCTGAACTAATCATTCAGGATTTGTGGATCTTTCCCTGGCCAGACATCATCTGCCACCTTCTCCCCTCCCACCTGCCATACCCCACCCCATTGACCAGAATTCATCCCTGCCCCATCTGATCCTATGGCCACCCACACCACTCCAGATTTGGAGCCACTTCAAGGCCTGAAACTGGAAACCAGGAGGGCAAAAGGAGTGACTGAGAGGTCTGGTCAGCTGGGCCATCAGGAGAGAACATTCACTGGCCCCAACAATATGCAGGAGTGGAGTCACCACACATGCACATATCAAGGCAGCCATGGACATCAGGATGACCCCAGGGCTGCTGAGCTCTACATCCCCAAGGTATGGCAAGTACAGGTTGAACATTTTAACCCCCATTCATGTCTGGCCTGGCAACTTCTGAGGGTCAATGGGGGTCCTGGGGTTCCAGGTGGTGATTTGGGGTAGAGCAGACTGAAGAAGCAGAAGCAGGGGCCTTGGTCCAGCTGGAATGTCCCAATCAGGGAGCTCTGTGAAGGTGCAAGTTTCCTTCTAGGATTTGTACTGGTGACACTGACAGGGCAACTCTGTGGATGGTTTATGCTGCTTTCTTCTTTGGGCATAGCCAGAAGAGCTGCCACATGTGTGGGTTTTTGTGGGGGG
>JAQZBX010080232.1:0-13855 GCA_029593785.1 Cabassous unicinctus
ATTATTATAGTATGTTACTCTGTAGTATAGTATGGTAACTATATACTATGTACTATATTACTATATAATATGGTTACAATATTACTACTATATATTACTACTATACTATATAGTATAGTTGCTATAATACTACTATATTAATTATATAATATTAATTATATAATTAATATTATATATAATATTATATGCAGTATACTCTCTCTATATTTTATATATATATATATATTATATTATGGCTTTTGTTTTTATCTAATTCATGAAAGCAAATACCAAAGACTGATGTCTCTTTATGGGACAAAGTGTCAGATGATACATTTTTCAATGTATTGTTTTCCTTTTTACCAGCTATTTTGCATTTAAAGTGAAAATTGCAAATTTTAAAATAATTTCTAAAAGAAAAAAAAAGACTAAGGCCTCAACAAAACATCAAATAGCTACACATCATTGAAAACAGAATACAAAAATAATCTGTCCGTTCTTAAGAACACATGTCCAATATATTGTGGTACTTTTGTGCCTTTGCATTAGATGTATCTGTTTATTTTTAATAAATCCTGTGAAAGTTTTATAAATTCCTGAAATTAAGTTATGGTTTGCCAAAGAATGCTCAATTCAAAATATGACATATATTCCACAAATTCTGAATTCCAAGGATTCAAATAATTTTTGGGAATATTGAATTGCATCATGCTGCCTGTTTTGTTCTCTTCCTGACATCCATCTTCAAGAGGTGTTCCATAAAGTATCTATTACATTCTATTACAATTTTATTCTAAAATAGTATGAGCTCACAATATACTGCCAGGGAGTATCTACTGTAATTTCAAATATTCATACAGTTAATTTAATTCATTTTTTGTCACTCAACAAACATTTATTTAGCAATTACTAAATTACATTCTTAAATTATGTTCAGGGTATGAACAAATGTTAAGGTATTTTTCCTTCTCTCAAGGGACTCACAATTTAATAGGACAAGAGACATGGAAATAAACAAATGCAATATCTTTAGGTGGCACAGCAATCCCAGTGAAGTGGTTCATAAAGTCAATGGCTCTTCCTGGAGAGGTTAGTGAAGGCCCACGAGATACTCTTATCACTGTTTTGAATCTTAAAAGAAGATTTTTAAAAAATTTACTTTTTTATTTTTTGTTTAAATATGCTTAGATTACATAAATGTTACATGAAAATATAGCGGATTCTTATATGCCCTGCTCCCTACCCCTCCCACATTTTCCCAGATTAACAACATCCTTCATTAGTGTCATACTTTTGTTAAAATTGATGAATACATTTTGAAGCATTGTCATTAAGCATGGATTATAATTTACATTGTAGTTTGCACTCAGTCCTGCACAATTTTGTAAGTTATGACAAGATATGCAATGGCCTGTATCTGTCATTGCAATGTCATTCAGGACAATTCCCAATTCCTGAAAATCTCCCCATATTACACCTATTTTTCCCTTTCCCTCCTCTTAGAACCTCCAATGACCACTGCCTCCATATCAATGATGAAAGTTGTTGCATTGCTAGAATCATGATGTCTATAGTAGAATACCAGTAAGTCTACTCTAGTCCATCATTCATTCCTCAATCCTGAGGATTCTGGGATGGTAATGCCCATTCTACCATTAATTGTGAGGGGGCTTAAATACCATGGGGAAAGATGGATGGTACTATCTTGCTTGCAATTGCAGTCACTCTCTGTTCCTTGGGATAGTCATTGTCCGTCATCATGTCCTTGTTAGCTGTCTTGGGGAAATACAATGAACTGGAGACTAGGTGTTGTAAATTTGTTGAGATTCAGTGCTCAGCTGACACATGGACAGCCCAAAGATTTAAGTCTTTGGATATACACCTATCAACTCTGGTACTAACTATAGGTTCAACTAGAAGGAGCAGAAAAGCCATGTTTAGGGAAACCACAACTGAGTCCAACTCTGTCACACTAGGTAGCATAAATTCCCAATTAAAGCTCACTGGCAGGGCAATAAACTCCTAAGGTAGTTGCCTTGCCTACAGTGATTGAATGTCCCCAGAGCCCTCAGGAGACCTGCTATTTGAGGCAATATTTACTTTGACAGTCAATGAGATCCTGCTGAGATGTGCATAAATGTAACCTCTGGAATGACCTCCAGTCTCACTTTGATAGCAAGCTGATAACAAACAGCTCGTAGGAGGAAACTTGAAATTGTTTATTTTGTATCTTGTCCTTGTAATTACATTTATTGTTTTGGCCAAATATAAATTCTTGTATTTCACTCCATTTTTTAAAAAGTGAACTTGGAAATAGAGTTAAAGGGCAAAATGCCAAGCACTATATTTTTTAACATCATCATCCTCTTCTGTGTAGCTTGACATAAAATGAACTTTGGCTATGTTTGTGATTGGATCATGAAAAGTTTTGTTTTTTTGTTTGCTTAAAATTTGAATTTTTTTTTTCTGTAATCACATCAAAGAAATGTCTTTGTGTAAAATATGTATTTCTCATAATACAAAATTGTGAGAAGAAGCCACTTCTGGTCACTGTGCCAGTTGTATCATACCCTTGTTAAAATGTGTGTACCTTCTGGTTTATAATTTATAAATTTGAAGTCCCTTAGCCATATAAACTAATTTGTCTTTCCCCTTTTCCCCTTTTGGTCAAGATCTTTTTCCATTTCCATTGCTAGTTAGTGCTTGGTATTAATCCTTCAGTGCCAGGGAGGCTCATCCCCAGGAGTCATGTTTCACAGTAGGGGAAAGTAATGCATTTATATGCTGAGTTCAGCTTAGAGAGAGGCCACATTTGAGCAATAAGGAGTCTTTTGGGAGGTAACTCTTAGGCACCCTATAATACTAAGCTAAGTTTCAATTTCAAAAGTAAAGTTTCATAAGTACAGTGATCAATATCAAGGGTCCATCAATGGTCTATCCTCCTTCACTACTCACCGTCCCTGTACTAGGGGGATTCTTGCTGTTCCATTAGAGAATATGGCAATGCTCCCCAGGATGGGAATTCCATGTTCTTTTGGTTATTGTGTGAATATCCACCCACAATGCTCCATGAACACTTGAACACATTAATTTACCTTATAAATATGCAAAGGTGAACGTCCTCCCATGCATCCCTCACCACTGACACCCAGCACCAATGATCCTCCCCGGCCAGAATTGTCACCTTCTGTCATCCAAAATTACTTCAAAAATGAAGCCAACAAAATAACCAAATGTTATTAATAAGAAAATGAAATAATAATGACAGTTTTAAAAATAACAAATAAAATATAAAAATTTAAAAAATAGAATACTAAAAAAATAATAAAACTATATAATTTAAAAGATTTTTGACATTATGTCTTTCATCATTGTTAGATCTGTTGTCTTGTATGTACAGTGACATTTTCTTCCATATATTCCCCCAGTGTCTTATTTTATTCTTTTTATCTTCAAAGAAGCTTTAGATTAAAAAAAAGTCACTTACAGAATATAGGGGACTCCCATAACCCTATACCCTTCCCCTTTTCACCTTCCCCTATTAATAACATTTTACATGTGGATTGTACATTTGTTACAATTGATGTACAAACACTGAAACATTTCTACTAACCATGGTCAATAATTTACATTATGGTTTGCATTTTGGACCATATACTTTTATAAATTTTGATGAAATTTAACATGGCCTGTACCCATCATTGCAAGATCATGTAGAACAAGTCCATCACCCCCAAAATGCCCCATGTTCCATCTATTCTTTTCCTCCGTCCCCTTCCCCTCAGGACCCACAGTAACCACCAAGCTTCACTCCTTGAAAACAAGATTAATAGTCACTTGCAACAATGTTTAGGACTTAACATACTGACCTGTTCTCCCCCACTAGGCACTGCCTCTGTTCTTGAGAGACTCCTGCCCTTCTATTTGAGAACATAACATGAACTTCCCAGGATGGGAATCCAACATGTTCCCATTATGTGGATATCCACCCACTGATACTGTACACTATGACAAGATGAACACTCACACACTCCCTAGAAGCCTGCCCCAGGTGTGCTCTGTCCTGCATGCCCCCCATATCCAACACCCTAAACCAGTAACCCTCCCCTGCCATATTTGTGAAAAGAACATTCCCAGTATTGTGGTTTCAACCACATACCTGCAAATCCCCATAGTTAACCTGTTCCTTTCCCCAACCTTACACCATGGAAAGCCCCCCCCTCCACAAATCAGCACTGCTCAACCCAATAACATCACTGCACCATTGTCATGCCCATCCACTGCAGAACTACACCCCTCCACCTTACCATAGACTTTGCCTATATGGGCATTGGCTCACAATCCTCTTCTCTTTTCTGTCTCCTGCAAACCTATCTTCCAGACTCTAGCTCTGTGCATTTGCTCAATTTGTTTAAGTCATATCTGTGAAATATGTAATATTTGTCCTTCAGTGCCTGGCTTGCTTCACTCAACATAAGGTCTTCAAGATTCATCCATGTTATCACATGTGTTACTTCTGCATTCCTTCCTAAAGCTGCATTTAATTCTGAAATAGACTCAATCTTCTCTAATTTCAAATTGAATTCACCTGATGTTTTACAGTCACCCTGAAATAAGTAAAAATATCAAGTATAACCAACTATAATTTGGTCTCATTGGCATGAGTGACCAGAGAAGAGACACAGGGAAATAGAATCTCTTTGAATTCTAGCGTCTACTCCTTAAATATCCCTTTTAATTAATATTTTCCATTGAAGGACATATTATGACAATGATTGAGAGAGGATTCATCAATGTAAGATTTAAGGAAAGGTGCCTGTCATGCCAAAAGTCATAAAATCATGTGTGTATGTGTGTGTGTATGTGTGTGTGTAGAAGAGGATTATGTATTCAAAATGTGACTAAAATATACCCCGTGCCTATGGTTTCTCTGCATTAGGTTTCCATCAATATTGCAAGAAACAAATTATCTTACAAATATATCATTTGTTGATCAAAATTGATCCATCACCTTTGTAATCCTTGTGCTATTTGCAAATAAATCAATTATCCAAAGGCAAAATGGAATTTGTGGAGTCAGTGAACATTGTGACAGAATTCATCCTGCTTGGCTTGACAGTGAATCCAGATGTGCAGAAACTATTGTTTGTCATGTTTACAGCCACCTGCTTTCTTCAGCATGTGCATGCCTCAGCTCTTCATGGAGCATTTCCTTAGTGGAGCTGAGATAATCCTGCTTATGGTAATGGCCTATGATCACTGCATGGCCATCTGGAGACCTCTCCACTACATGATCATAATGAACCTGCAGGTGTGTGGTTTCCTGGTGATAATATCTTGGGCTGAGGGCTTTACTCATGCCTTGATTCAAATTATTTTTATGCTGTGGCTGCCCTTATGTGGTCCCAATGTCATTGATCATTTCTTCAGTGATTTTTACTCTCTGCTGAAACTCTCCTTCATTGACACTCATGTCTTTGGAAGTTTTGTTCCTGCCAACAGTGATTTCATGTGTATATTCAGAGTTTCTATTCTTATCACCTCATATGTTCTCATCCTTTGCTCCCTCAGAACTCACAGCTCTGAAATACAGTAGAAGGGTCTCTCCACCTCTACCCACACTTCACAGATTACCAAACCATTTCATAATCAAACACTCAACAGACCAGGATTCAAACAAATAAATTTCTTAAACTTGATAAATGGCATCTATGAAAACCCACAGCTAATATTATATTTAATAATAAAAGACACAAAACTTCCTTTATAAAATAAGAATATGATAAGTCTCTGCTGAAACCACTTCAGTTTGGCATTGTGCTGGAAGTGCTAGCCAGGGCCATTAGACAAGAGAAAGGTATAATAAAGGCATGCAAACTGAAAAGGAAGAAATAAAACTGTCTCCATTCATGGATGACATGGTCTTACATGCAGAAAATCTTAAAGATGAACACAAAGAACTATGAGAACCAATATTCAAATTAAGCAATGTTCCAAGGAGATGGAAGACATACTGAAAACTACAGAACATTTTTGAAAGATATTAATGAAGATCTAAATAAATTTAAGAGCATCTTTCATTCATGGATTGAAAGACAATATAATTAAGATGGAAATAAGTCCCAAAATAGTCTCCAAATTTAATACAATTTCTGTCAAAATCTCTACTGCCTTTTTTAACAAAATGGAAAAGTTAATTGCAAAATTAGCATGGAATTCAAGGTACTCTGAATAGACACAAAAATTTGAGAAAAAAAGGACAAAATTCGAAAACCTATATTTCCTGATCTCAAAACTTATAATAAAGCTACAATAATCTAAACTATGTGGGATTATCATAAGAATAGACAGGTATATAACATAGGAATAAAATTGACAGCTCAAAAATAAACATATATCTCTTGTCAAATGATTTTGGAAGAGATGCCAAGACTATTCAAAGGGGAGTTAATAGTCTCTTCCATAAGTGGAGCTGGGGCCATGGATAGTAACATAAAAAAGAATGATTTATGTCACTTACTTCACAACATATGTAAAAATTAATTCCAAATGAACTAAAGACATACATTTTAAAGTTAAAAATATAAAACACTTAGAAGGAAACCTAGGGGCAAACTTGCATAAACTTGGATTGGGGAATGGTTTCCTAATTATGACAACAAACACATAAGCAACAAAAATTAGATAAATTTCACTTCATCAATATTAAAAATTTTGTGAATTAAGGAACATGATCAAGTAATTGAAAAGGAAACTAATGTAATGGGAGAAAATAATGACAAAGTGCATATCGGATAAGGGTTTTAGTATCCAAAATACATTAAAACTCTCACAACAAAAGACAAAGAACCCAATTTAAAATGGGAAATGAACTTAAATAGACATTTCCTCAAGGAAGATGCACAAAAGTGCAATGAGCAGGTGAGAAAATGCTTAACATCATTACTCACTTAGAAGTTCAAGGCAAAGCCACCACAGTATAGCACTTCATAACCACTAAATGGATAATATTTTTTCAACCCCACAGAAAATCAAGTGTTGTTGGCATGGTTTTGGAGAAATTAGAATCATTGTTGGAATGTAAAATGGTGCACCCACTGAGGAAAACAGTTTGGATATTCTTCAAAAACTTAAACATAGGGAGACTTCAGGTCAAGCAATAAAGTGGAGTGAAATGCTACAGGATTCTGTTACCTCACAAAAGCATAAATAATGAGCAAAAACTTCAAAGCCATATTGCTCAGAGATAGAAAAAAAAGTTGCAATAATCAAGTGAGTATTAAAGATGCTTTTTCTAGTAAATTAAGGTACTTTTATTCTCTCAAATTTAACTTATTTGTTTTGGGAACATGACAAGAGAACATTTCAAAATCTTCTTTTACTTGAGTGTTCATTTGCAAAATGCATCAAAAATCTAAATGTGACAAAGGAGCCTTGAAAAGTGAATTCTTGTATTTCAAATATACTTGGGGAAAATTGCATTGCATCATGCTCTTTTATCCTATTCAGGATATCCTTCTTTCAGAGGCTTCTGATAAAGATCTCCAATAGTATACCATGTAGTCAGAAGCTCACAAATCCAAATGTTGGATATATCTTACTCAACCTCAAACTTCATTTGGTTCATTTGAGTCAGAAATGCCACTACATCATCCCTAATTTCAAATTGAAATCATTTAATGTTTTATACACCCTGAAATGAAGTAAAAAATCAAAAGGACTCACTTTGAAGCCTCTTGGCAATATAAACTCATTTGTCTTTACCTTTCCCCCCTTTTGGTCCAGTTGCATTGCTAGTTGGTGCTTGGTAGTAATCCCTCAGTGCTGGGGAGGCTCATCCCCAGAAGTCATGTCCCATGCTGGGAGAAAGTTATTTCATTTATATGCCGAGTTTTGCTTAGAGAGAGGCCACATTTGTGCATCAAGGAGGCTCTCAGGAGGTAACACTTAGGCACCCTATAATACTAGTCTGTTTCAATTTCAAGAATAAAGGTTCATAAGCACAGTCATCAATATCAAGGGCCCATTAATGGACCATAGTCCATTAGCCAATACCTCTCTAGTTGGGGGATTCTTGCTGTTCCATTAGAGAATGTGGCAGTGCTCCCCAGGATGGGAATTCAATATTCTTTTGGTTATTGTGTAAATGGAGACCCATAGTGACAATGCCCCATGAACATTTGTCAACCATGGAGGTTATGCTTATGCATGTCTCAACAGGATCTCATTGCCTGCCAAATTATACATTAAGTACCCCAAATAGTGAACTCCTGAGGGCTCTGGAGACACCCAGGCACTATGGTCAGGATAGCTCATGAGTTTGGTGCCTTGCCAGTGGAACCATCTTGGGGTTGTGCTTACCAGTGTGACAGAATTGGATTCAGTTGTGGTTTCCCTAAACATGGCTCTTCTGTCCATTCTTTTTGAACCTATGGTTGTTTTTGAAGTTGGCAGGTATATGTCCAAAAACTTGAATCTTTGGGCTGTCCATGTGCCAACTGGGCTCTGAGCGTCAATGGAGTTTAAACACCTACTCTCCAGTTCATTGAACTAACCCAGGACAACTAAAAAGGAGGTGATGATGGACAACCACTGTACCAAGGAACTGAGAGAATCTATAACTGCTAGCAAGTCCCATCCATCAGCCATATGGGACTGAAGCCCCCTGTCAATTCGAGGTGGAGTGGGCAGCACCATCCCAGAATCCTCAGGATTCAGGAGTGAACTATGGACTAGAATGGAGTTACTGGTATTATACTATAGACTGATTGGGATTCTAGCAATGGAAGAACTTATATCATTGATATGGAGGCAGTGGTCACTGGAGGGTCTGAGGTCAGGGAGAGGAAAACCAGGTGTAATATGGGGGCATCTTCAGGACTTGGGAATTGTCTTGAATGACATCACAATGACAGATAGAAGCCATTATATATCTTGCCATGACCTATAGAATTGTGTGGGAGAGAGTGTAAACTACAATGTAAATTACAATCCAATCTTAGTGGCAATGCTCCAAAATGTGTTCATGAATTGCAATGAATGTACAACACTAATGAAGGACGTTGTTAACGTGGGTAAATGTGGGCAGTGTGGGGAGTGAGGCATATGGGAATCACCTATATTTTTTATGTAACATTTATGTAATCTAAATATCTTTTTAAAGTTTTTGAAAAAGAGAAAAAAAAGATTTAATCAGCAAATTTTTAAAAAATCAAGTATGCCTTGTAGCATTGGAGCTGAGAATTTAGATTGTACAACCAATCCCACTGTTTTAATGCATTATTAGGAAATGATCAGAAAAATCATGTTACTGTTTCATTTTGATCAGGGTCTAAGTTGATAGAGTGGGACAAGTTTGATAATTAAACAGCACCAGGAAAATTTATACTTCCTCTTTAAACTAAGCTATCCCCCTCTTCATAATATTTAGATGACAAAAAAACAAAAAGGATCACAAACTGCTACTAAGCCTCATCAGCAAGAATGATTAGACCAAAACCCAGAACAGAGCACACCCATAATTCAAGTGTATGCTCCTCTGTACAGACTTCATTTTAAACCTGTTTAAATCCTTTAGATTCCTGTCACACCCTTTAATCTACATTTTCAGAAATGCAGATGTATAAAATATCATTAGGAAGCTCTGGAGCCAAAGAACAACCTTGGGTAACAATATGAATAAACAAAATCTATTCACATGTTAACAAATATGGCTAATACAAAGGATAATAGCCTTGCAATCAGAATTTGAGTATGGAATATACTCCATCCTCCTGCTTTCTGGAATCTTTTATGTATCTTCTTCAATAAAATATCAATATTTGATCAAAAAATGATTAACATCTCCCCCAATTAGAAACTTTCTTGAATCTAAAAATTATTCATGAAAACAAAATTTTAAATTGATATAAAATTTTCACATGTTTGGAAAATCCATGGTCTTATTTATTTTATGAAACAATTCTTTACAAATCTCTATGTATTTGATTATATGAGAAATAGGCCAAGTGCTTAAAAATAGTTAAACAAAAGGTAATATGATTAAGTATTTGTTGAAAATTCAGTTTTAATGCCAACTGCTAAAGTCATAGTTGAATTGTTATTTTGAGAAATAGGGATCAACCAGAAATGAATGGATTGGGAGGAATGAAAGAAAGTTGAAAGGCCAGTCTCATCCCAAAATTAATCTTTTTTTTCTCACTAAATCCAAGGAGGGATATAAAATTATTCCAGGTATTGCCATAGCTACCTTGCTCATGGTAGTCCCAGATAGAAGATATGTGTGAAACACTTTTTTTTTCAAAAACACCTACATACCACTTCAACTCCAAAATAAGTTTTATTGGATTGGATTAAATTGAGTCTCAGCTAATAGGCTACAAAAGTAGCTGGTACAAAAAAAGAATTGATCAGAGCTAAGGAATTAAGACAGTGTGTCTACATGCAAAAATGAATAGAAAATTGTGAACCTTTTGCACACTATGGAAATGGGGAATCATTTGATATGTAAAGACTTAGAATGAACTGTAAGAGAAAGAATCCAGAAAAAGAAGAAGATCCATATCAAACCCAAGGTAGATGTTTGGTCGATCTGATTGACTTCACTTCTTTTTCCTAAGAGCTGAATTAAGACATTTTATTCATAGTCATGCCTAAATCTTATGTTTAATGTATATTACAGTTTAGTAAACAATTCATTCTAAATCAAAAATCATTTTTTTCTCAATGATGGATAAATTATTTTCTGTTAACCAAATATCTAGATGCTTGCATTATATTTTCAGCCCACTTATATTTAAAAAGGCTGATGACATACACTCACAGAAATGATGTGTGCCACATTCAGCACTAAACATTTCGGAGCCACATACTATTATCCAGCTATCTTTTTCCCTGCTTCAGCAAGCTTGGAAGACCTGAATTAAAATCAAAAGACTATACAAAAGAAGCATCATAGATTACTGAGTATTTACCTGGAGGACAACTGCCCTACAGGATCACTTAACCCTTAGTGTAATTTATTCTGACCAGGAAATAAAATTGCATGTGTTTAGACATTCAGGATTCAGACATTGAGATTTCAGGATTCATTTGTTACCACAGCAAAACACAGCTAATTCTGATTAATGCAATGACTAATTTAAATTTATAGTGATTTTTAAAAACAATAAAAGAACTGATTATCAAAACTTTTGCAATTATCTTGATTTTCAAATACAGCAGAATGGAAAAATAGCAAGTATTACAAATCCAGTGCAATTAGAGCTCTCTCTGATTGAGATATCTGACTACACCAACTGACATATTTAAACCATAAAGTTATATATCACCTTTTTTCTGTTTACATAATATATAAATTTCTTCAATATATGTTCCAATTTCCTACCATTTTTATGCCACAAATTTTCCATTGATTCCAGAAGAATATCCTCCCTACTTGTGAGGAAAATAGGGACCATCACAGAAACATTCTCTTAATATCAAACATCCTCATCAATATGTGTATCTATAAATCTTCTTCACCTTTATGACTTCCTGCTTAATGAGTAAAACATGTGCAAGTACTTAAATTTAATTTTAATATGTAAACATACATTTGACATATACCTCATTCCTGTCTTCTCAGAAATTTTACTTTTAGCTTCCATGACCAAAGCATCACCCAAAATGTCTGTGAGTCCTATTAACTCAAGGAGAATTTTGGCCCAAGGATAAAAAAATAGGTTAAGGGATTAAAAATGTTTACCTTTTTGTCCATATGACAGAGTTAGAGTTAGACTTAGATTTGGAGTTGGAGCTGGAGTAGAATGAGGGCTAGAGTTAGAGTTAGAATTAGAGTTAATTTCATATTCTGCCATTGCCAATCATCAAATTTATATGGAAGGATAAGGGATTCCAAATTGCCAAAGCCATATTGAAAAGAATGAAGTGGGAGAACTCACATTTCCCTATCTTAAAAGAAAAACAAAGCCAAAATAATCAAAAAAGCATGGTACTGGCACAGAGACAGACATATAGACAAAAGGGATTGAATTGAGAGCTCAGAAATTACATTTATGACTCACTGATTTTTGACAAGGATGCCAAGTCCATTCAGTGGAGAAAGAATAGCCTTTTCAACAAATGGTGCTCAGAAAACTGTATGGCAATGTGCAAAAGTATGAAGGTAGATGTCTACTGCACACCATATAAAAAAATCAATTCAAAATGGACAATAACCTAAATATAAGAAGCAGAACTATAAACCTCATAGAAGAAAACATAAGGAAGTATCTTCAGAAATTGTGTTAGTCAATGGTTTCTTAGACCTTACACCCAAAGCACAGGCAACAGAAGAAAAAGTAAATATATGGGACTTCTTCAACTGAAAATGTTTGTACTTTAAAGGACTATATCATTAAAGTAAAAAGACAAGCTACTCAATGGGAGAAAATATTTGGAAACCACATATCAGATAAGGGTTTAATATCCAGAATATATAAAGAAGTCCTACAACTCAATAATAGACAAGAAACCCATTTATAAATGGGCAAAAGACATGTATAGACATTTTTCCACAGAAGATACACAAATGGTCAAAAGTATCTGAAAACAATGCTAAACATCATTAGCTATTAGGGAAATACAAATCAAATCCACAATGAGATACCATTTCCCAGCCACTAGAATGGCTATTTTTAAAGGAAATATGGAAAAGAAAAAGTGTTGGAGAGGACACAGCAAAGTAGGAACACTCCTTCACTGCTGGTGGAAATATAAAATATTGCAACCATTTTAGAACATTTGGTTTTTCTATACAATAAGTATAGAATTAAGATATGACTCAGCAATCCAACTTCTAATTACATACCTAAAAGTTTTGTAAACATGGACTGGAACTAGTATTTGTACACCAATGTTTATAACAGAATGTTTCAGAATTGCCAAAGGATGAAGGCAAACAAAGTGTCCATTAAAAGATGAATGAATAAATAAAATTTGGTATTTACATACTTTGGAAAATTATTTGGCCCTAAAAATGAATTAAGTTCTCATACATGTGACAACATGGATGAAACTTGCAGATTTCATGTTGAGTGGAAAAATCCAGACACAAAAGGACAAATATTGTATGACCTCACTCATATAAAGTAATTAAAGAAAACTGTACACTAAGAACCTATTAATGCAATACAGGTTGCCAAGGAGCAGGGTGGGAATGAAGAGTTACTGCTTGAATTGAACAGAGCTTCTCTTTGAGTTGATCATAAAACTTTGGTCATGAATGGTGGCAATAGCAGCACAATATTGTGAACATAATTAACAGCACTGAATTATACATGTGAATATAGTTAAAAGGGGAAATTTCAGTTGTATACATGTTTCTAGAATAAAAATTTTAAAAAAACATAGGACGATACAACTCCGTGAAATTTATTGTAAATGATGAGCTATAGTTCTCTCATGAATTGTAACAAATGTAATACACTAAGCAAGCTGTTAATAATAGGAAGATATGTGGGATATGTATTTTATGCATGATTTTTCTGTAAACCTGCAACTTCTCTAATAAAAAAAATGAAAATAATTAAAAATAAAGGTTACAGTCACTGATACTATTTAGGCAGTGTGTGTTTATGTTTAAACAATGAATAATATTTCAATAGATTTACATAATGTGAGGAAAATCTTACATATTTATTCGTGCAGTTACCCTTTATGGTGATTTTCATTTCTTTGTATACATTGATATTTCTGTCTAGAATCACTTTCCCTCTGCCTGAAGGATGCCTATTTTATATTATACTGTGTTTCCAGTTGAGGAATTCTTTTAGCTTTTGTGTGCATGAAAGCATTTTTATCCTGTACTTGCTTTTGAAAGATATTCCTGCTGTGT
>JAQZBX010080233.1:0-13854 GCA_029593785.1 Cabassous unicinctus
TTTTTTTAAAGACTTATTTATTTATTTATTTATCCCCCCCTTACTGCTTGTGTTTGCTGTGTGTTTTTTCTGTCTGCTTATCTCCCCTTTGCTGCGAGGTCTTGCTGCATCAGCCCACCGTGCTGCGCGGGCCGGCCTGCCCTCACAAGGAGGCACCGGGAAGCGAGCCACACCCGCTTCCCTACCTGGCATACTTCTGACCATCAAAAAAATCTTTGCGAATCTCTTTTATTAGGTATATCTCTTGTCTACAGCATTGTGTTGGATTTTACTTTGCTAGTGTTGTACTCTAGCTCCAAATTAGCCTACCCAGAGTAACTTAGAGAAGAAAACTTTCTATTGTTCCCTGACTGTCCTATCTGGGAAGCACATAACCTTCCCTCCCTTGAGAGACCTTGCAAAAACATCTCAACCTTGAAGCTGTGTCCCAAGTTATCAGAACCTTGAAGTTGTGCAGACACTAGCTAACCTCCAAGATCCGCTTCTGTACACCCTGCTTGCTTGCAAACTGCGTCGGCGACCCCCTATAAGAGGGAGCCATTTTAGAACTTCGGGGCTGCAGTTCCCTCCTGCGTGAGGTGAGCTGCAGATGCCCGCGGGCTTAGCTCAATAAAAGTAACTAAAGTCTTAAAGTCTGAGTATGGTCGATCTCCTGGGTTAGAACACTAGTTGTATTAGCCAAACGGGTGCTGATGCAAAGTACCAGAAAGTACCTTTAATAAAGGGTATTTATTTGGGGTAAAAACATACAGTTACAAGACCCTTAAGTGTCCAATTCAAGGTACCATAAGAAGTAATTTCTCACCCAAGTCTGTTCCCCATCTCTGCGAGGATTCAGCTTTTCTCCTCTCTTAAGTTTCCACGGCCCAGTTTCTTCCGATCTCAGCTGTAGGATGACATAGGGCTCAGGTGCTCTGTTCTCTTCAGCTGCAAACTATCATGCTAATGGCTCATCTCTCTTCCCGGGGCCGCAGGATCCTCTTCCATGTCTATGGAGCTCCCTAACTCTGTGTATCTTCTCTGTGTATCTACTTCTGTGTATCTACTTCTATGTTCTCCTATATTGAGTGTCCATTTATATAGCCCACAAAGGAGATGGGGATTCAAATGGAGTCACCATAATGATGTGGTCAAATCAAAGCCCTAATCTTAACAAAATTTAATCAAAGGCATCTCAGCAGAATCTAATACAATCAAAGGGTATCACACCCAGAGGAACAGGCCAGTTTACAAACATAATCAATATCTCTTTTTGGAATTCATAAATAATCTCAAACTGTCACACGAGCCAATATGAAAATCTTTTTGTATTAATAGGTGAAGTAATAGCTATTGATACTGCCGGCATGTTTTACGTTAGCTTTGTCATATTGTTTTATATATAAAACTACAGATAAACACATATATAGTCCTTTTCTATCTGGTCTGGAAATATAATTATCTTTTAGTGGTATAACTTTTAGCATTTAGGAAAGTTTGTGTTTTTGTTCTAATAGTTATCTATCTATAAAATAATCAGTCCTTTATTTTTTTAAGTTGTTCTTACTGATATTGAAATTGCTCTTCTTCCTTATCTCCTCTGTCTCCTACAATCTCCAATTTGAAGTTTATTTTTTCATATATCCTCCCATTTCTTCCCCCATATTTGACAGTTGTTTAAGAGCAGAGAACCATTACAATCTGTTTTGTTTCTTTCATCTCATCTTGCATTCTTAATCCTACAGCTAGATTAATTAACAAGAAGGCCCAGATCTTGTGCCCTGACATGAACTTCTGTGGTTTAGAGACAGGGACTATCTAGTAATTGACTTCTAGAGATTGGAGTGTTCTCCAAAATAGTAAGAGTTGTAGAAACTTTACTGGAAGAAAGGATAAATGTTTAGGCTAGTTGTGAGTATTTATCACCATTGATTAGTATGCACAAAAGTGGTTAAAATGGGGAATTTTAGGCAGCATATATGTTAACAATAAAAAAATACACGCAAAACTATAGAAGTGTATGATAAAAAGAGTGAACCCTAATGTAAAGTGTGGACTATGGTTAATAATATAATTTTAGTACAGTTTTATCAATTGTAACAATGATACTGTATTGACTTTGAATGTTAATAGGGAAAACTGTATGTGTGTGAGGGGGTACACGGCACTCTGTACTTTCAGCGTGATATTTCTGTAACCTATACCTGCTCTAATAAAATTGAAAAGAAAATGCTTATGCTAAGCAATAAGTAATTAAATTATATGCTCAGCTTAAGTTGTGACTAATTAATTTGTTCTAAAAGTTAAAATAAACGTTTCTCCAATGAAGACACAAACTTTATACAAATTCAATTCTCTCATTTTCAGAGGAGAAAAATTAGTTTTTTCCCCCAATGTATGTGTGTGAGTATGAAGGCAAGTGAAGAGAAGGAAATTAAACCACTCTGTATGAAGGGCTTCCTTACTTGTTTTACATCTTTTTTTTCTCATTTGATCTTCACATCATGCAATAGCTATTGATATCTGTCTCAGACAAGAAAACAAAGGCTCAGAGAAGGAAAGTAACTTGTTCAAGGAGACACAGCTAAACTTGTGAGTTAAGTTAGATTGAAGATAACTAAGGAGATGAAAAAGATTATGCCATATGGGAAACCTGTGACATTTTTGCCTCCATGAAAAATGAATCAGATTGACAATATTTTAATTCCCAAAGAAAAGCTGAAAAAGCATTTCCAATAAATAGATTTTGGGCCACTTTCCACATGTCTTAGTAACTTAAGCGATGACATTGTGGAGCCTAATCTGACCCATCCATACATTTATTTATTTTACCTTTAACAGGTCACTTTAATTACCTATGTCATGCTGTATAGCTATATATATTGGGGTCCATAGATTTTAGATTTTTTTTCTTATTTTAAAACTCTACTTGTCCATGTAGAAAGACAGCATTTTCTCATACATTCAGACAACTGGTCCCAAAGATATGAATTTGTTGTTAGGCATCAGAAAGATTAGGGTAAGAGTTGTCTTTGATTTTTGAGAATTTGATAGCTCAATATATTTGATAACACATCTACATGTCTTTTTTTATTTTCATAAAAAAATTATTGAAGTATATCATTCATACATGAGCATACATTTTGCACAGTAAATGCGCAGTAAAAGTTGTCAACTTACAAACAAACACGTAGATCATGATACAGGGCAACCATATATTTTTTTCTTTTTTAAGCTGGTCTAAATGCTTGTCTTTATTCCTTTATTGCTTTTTTTTTTTACATTTTTTTTACTTTATTTTGTACATTTAATAATTTAAAATGTAAATAATTAAAAACTAAAATGTCAACACAGATGAAAAAATATATACGTTTCTCAAAGGTAATGGATACATATAACATTTTTTTAAATCAAACAATATGTTACACAATATATTTCTACATGTCTTTCAATCCCAATTGTTTTAGTATGAAGAATTCATTGGATGAATCACTGAGATATTTATATTAGGGAACTGATAAGGCTTCCAAGTCACTCTGTGGGAAAAAAAAATTGGGGGCATCTACAATCCTCCATATTGAACACTTAGTGCTTATTACCACTTTGAGATTTTATTCAGATTTTGCAATGATCATTTATTAATAAGATGAAAGCTCCAACTAACTTACGATGTACATTGAAATACAATTGAAATACATTAATAGCACAGATTTATGTACGTATTTAAGTCCCATACTAACTGGGAATGCTTTAGAAGGAATGTTTTAAATTTATATTTCCAGTCAGTCATAATTTTGACACATAGAATATTTGGCTTTCAAGGAATTTAATGGAAATTTAATGTCTGAGTATTCTGATGTGTGAGCATTGTGTTGTGTTGTTTCTAAGCTATATATCAATTAGTCAAATGCATTTACGAGTCTTTCTTTGCAAAAATAAAAGAAACAGGGAGATACATTTGAAAAATGTCAGTCCACCAGTTTGTTTATTAAATAAAACATAGATGGGTTTTATATGGATTTTTAGCTTCACTGTATTGAAAAGCAACTGATTTAATTGGTTTTCTTTCTTGGACTGCTTTTAATTCTTAGCTGCTTGTTGGCTAATGACTGATGCTAATGGAAAGGGGATTAAGTAATATGTTGATTTTTTAATGATATTTCTTTCCTAAAGTAAAGGAGTAGTTCCCATTTAATGATTGGTTAATCTGATCTCCATATTTCAACCCACATTTATTCCCTGAGGCATTTGTTTACATTCTTTTATTCTATTTATATCCATGTTGGCTTTCAGCCTCCATGGTTTTGCCATGTTCTTTTTTACCTGGATATTGTCTGCCAAATTGGATCTCAGAGAATCCTTAAATTCAACCCAAGTTCCATCTACTTAATGTATGTATGGATGCCATGCTTTTAACTCCTTGACTATTTTCATTAGCATTATGGCTTCCATTCAGGAAGGAATAAAAATCACTTTCAGCCTATTAAAAAAGGTAACATAGAATATCTTCAAATAATTTTTCATGCACATTATGAGTTTTGATACAGATCCAAAATATCTAAATTTGAAGACAATTAGAAAGTGTATTTCATTGTCTTACTCACTCTAATATTTTTCATCACTTCCAGTTTCTCCTCATCTTTGCAGCTTTTTGCTTAACCCTCACTAGCTTCTTCAGTGCTTTCTTCATGTCCTTGTTCCTTAAGGTGTAGATGAGGGGGTTGAGACTTCGAGTGATGATGGTGTAGAAGAGGTCCTGGGAAGGCACTGTTAACCTAGCTGCAGGTACCTGTAGATAATAGCTCCATAGAAGATAGACACCACAGTGAGATAAGAGCCAAGGCATTAACTGCTCTTCACTGGCCCGCTGTTGACTTCATTCTCAGCACAGCCTGGGCAATGTAGCCATATGATATAAGAATAAGCCTGAGGGGTGTAACGACAATGACAATACCTAAAGCAAAAACCGACAATTCAACTGTTGTGGTGTCTACACAGGCTAATTTGACCATAGCAGGCAACTCACACAAGAAATGATACAGAATATTGTTTCCACATCTAGGCAAATGCAGGGTGAATGTACATAAAACTACAGAATTGACAAACTAATGCCCCAGACCATGATAATCATCCTGAGGCACAGATGAGGACTCATGATGACCAAATAATATAATACAAGGGCTTACAAATGGCCGTGATGCTATCATAGGACATCACCGCCAAGAGGAGGCACTCTGTAGAGCCCAGCCACATGGAAACATAGAAGTGAATGATGCAGCCCCCATGGCTGATGCTCTTGTTAGGCCCCCACAAGTTAACCGGCATCTGGGGGATCATGCTGGTGGTGAATCATAGATCCAGGAAAGATAAATTTCTGAGGAAGAAGTACATTGGTGTGTGGAGATGGGAGTCCAGGAGAGATGCAAGAATTGTGACTGTATTACCCACCAACGAGATTAGGTAGAAGATGGTGACGATTCCTGACAGCATCACCTCAAGCTTGGGATGGTCAGCGAAGCCAAGCAGAATAAAAACATGGAGAGAACTATAGTTGCTTTGGTCCATAATCTTTCAATGCCTAAATCCTAAAATGAGAAAGGGGGTGGGGTAAGAGGAAGGAGGCAGATGAGAAGGAGGAAGAAAAAGGATAAGAAGGAGGAAGGAGAAGGAAGAAGAAGGAGGAGGAGGAGGTGGAGGAGGAGGTGGAGGAGAAGGTGGGCAGGACAGATTATAGAAATAATTTAATGAAATCAGAACTAAACAATGGGAGAGAATTTATGTTAGTTGGAAAAAAATCATTGGAGAAAAACTAAAAGTTGAAGTCAAATCACTTGTTTTGTTGTAGATTCTTTTATGGTGATGAGTTCAGTATTAGCTTTTTTATCCAGGTGTGCTTGGAGAGCTCAGTCATAAACTCGGGGTCTGGATTTTTATCACAAGTAAACTTGACAGTTTGGAATAGTTCTATTTCTACAGTGATATGACCCAATGATTCTCTGTAAAGCTAGTTAGCTTGATATAGTGAAGAGATTCTTTTACTTGGTTGGAGAATTCACCTATAAAATCTATTTTGGCTAATGTCAGAATGAGGAAAAGAATGTTCCACTTTTACTATATCTTAGTGAATGGTACCTTTGATCTTCCAGTTTGTTACGTAACAGCTCTTGGCACTTGTAACTCCCTCTTTTCCAATACCTAACTTATCACCAAAACTGGTCAATTTGAATGCATAAATATATGTTAATTATCCTCTCACTTTAAAATATTTCTACCACCAATACCCTTATCCAAAATTCTGTCATTTGTATCCTAGATTCTAGCAATAGTCTTCTATCCTTGTATCCAGTCTTATCCGTTTACATTGTTACAAGATGCAATCAGATCATATCATCCCTGTGCTTAAAACTTGTCAGGGCTTTCCATAACCAGTTCTTTAGGATGGCCTCCATCGACCTGCATGATTTGGCTCATTTTCATTTCACACAATACTTCACCCATGCCCACCTTCTAGCCATCTCCCAGTATATTGACATGTCAAGCTCTTTGCCTTCTAGAGCTCTTGAAGACTTTTCCTTGTGTTCTAGTTAATTCCTACTCTTTCTTTAGGCCACCATGTAAATGTTTCTACCTAACATTTCTTCTTAAATGTTTCTGAACCCACAATCCCTTTTCATTTAATTCATAACATAGTCTGTATAGGGAACTCTTACGGAGAGCCATGATAAGATGAAGCTTAATAAGATGGATAGAGAGCTTCTATTCAATCTCACCTCTGCCAGTGATTTAGCTTTTGATCCCAGGCAAATTCCATAACACTTAGGGGCTGAGTTTTTTCACCTATAAAAATGGGGACCATGAAAATTCCTATTGTTGGGGTGAAGTTTAAATGAGTTATATATGCAAGGTTCTTGGAACAATACTTGAACATAGTCTGTCTCAATAATCAATAGCTAACCACAATTATCATAAGAAGAAACTGTAACCATGTACTCCATTGATAAATGTTTTATATCCTTATACTCCCATCACCAGTGTATAAGCTTTAAGAAAGAAGACATTGATGTCCATTGCTTTTCACTCTATTCCTAAATTCTAAAGCAAGCCCCCAAGTATATATATATAATTTTTTAATAAATGGAAAGTTAAGTCATGCTCTGAATAATGAAAACATTACTTAATATCATTCCTTAGCATTTTTCTTTACATTAAAAGCTTTAGACTTATACCTTGGGAAATTACCTGACGGGAATGATAAATGTGACTGACAAATGGAGTAAACACTGTTCATTCTGTGCAGTAGCAAATAATCCCTTTATTCAGTTTAGTGAAAAATCATTAGTAATGGTTTCTACTTGAAGGACAAATAAACTCAAGATTCTTTAGTAGTATGATATAGATGCTACTTTTCTTGGCAAAAGAGCCTATCAGAAACTTTTAACATTTGAACAGATCATCAACAGTCCACTGTCAGAGTTTCCCATAAATTAGGGTAGAAAGATAACTTTTTACCTCCTGAAGAAAAATAACAATCGTGAAGTTTCCATTACATAATAACTAAGAGAAAATATTTGATTGGAATTAACAATAGAATATCAAAATGGTGTGTGTGTGTGTGTGTGTGTGTGTATTTCAGAGTGGTGTGGTTTTTGTTTATTATGCATTTCAAATGTTTCTTCAATTTAATTCAAACTGTGACCGTGATTCCAAAGTGGACACATTCACCAGACTCACTAAATATACTGCTTGAGATAGCCCTTTTGTGATAGTCAATTTGTGATTTCCTCAGAATTTACATTTCCAGAATCATGATTTGAACCTTGGATCTGCCATGGACAAAATTAGAAAGAAAGAAGGAAGAAAACTTCTCTGAAATGAATTGTAAGCTGCAACCCATCATTAGAGTGCTATAATATCTGTGCAGTAGGATAAATATCATAATATAAATAGAAAAGATATTAACACAACACTTACTTGCTGTAACAGACATGTTTTTATTCCCAACTTTGGAATTCATTTAAAATGAATATTGTCAAATGTTGCTATATATTGATTTCTAAAGGGAATTTCAAGATGCTATTTAAAAATCTGAATGTCTTAAAAACATCATTGCTTGCTCTCTTTGCTCTAAATGGTGTCTTAGCAAGTCCTAAGTTTTTCCAATGAAATCAATTTTAATATATGGTGTTTTTGCATGTTAAACTGGTGTCTTGTCCTTTGTACATGTGCTACTGTTGAATTTATGAGAATTGTAAAACACATTTGCTATGGTTAAAATTCATAAAATGAAGAAAATTACAAGGATGCTTGTTACATTAAAAAATGATATGAAAACAAAATGGAAAGTTCTTTTAAAATTAAAGTCAATCCCATGCTGTTAATTCTATTTTAATTATCACTATAGCATCCAAAGATTAATTCAGGAAGAGATTAAAATCCTCCATTGGCCTCATATAAAAACTGACAAAATTTTCAAATATTTTCCATATATATTATGCTATTTAGAAATGGCTACAAAATATTTTGTGACCTTCCTACTTCTACAATCTTCATGAATAAAATATGATTTTTCAAGTCTTGATTTTCAATTTAATCTACAATTTCCTCTTTTTATTTCTGCTGTATCAAAATGTCTGATATCACAAATCAAGAAGTAGCTTTGTGTCCTCCTCTTATAATACAGATTAACTTTATTCTTACCTTCATAATATAGATAGAAAAGAAGCTTTCTCTGCAGAGATTAAAAATATTTATTCTTTTTCTTCTAATTCCCACAATATTTTTACTAACACAGGCACACTGTTTTCCAAAAGATATTAAGATGAATGTTAGAGTGCTCGAGAGAATCCCCTTGACATTCTACTTCTTGACCAGTGTAGAGCCCAGACTGAAGAAGGCAGAACTGGTTAAGCATTGCTTTCCAGCACTGCAGTTCTCTCATATTTTAGCTTCAGCAAAACTAGATAGCAGCTTTTCAGGCAGTGTGTTAAGGTACACATTCTCCACAGGACTCCTTCTGGAGCACGTGACTTCAGGTGAGGGAATGAAACCTGAAGTCACAAAGTCTCATCACTGCATCAACCTGCAAATAGGTCTTGATCCTAGAGAAACATTACAAAAAATGACCAGATATTCAAAATAAGTACTGAATAAAATTTCCCAACATGGCCTGAAAATCTAGATTGTCAAGAAAGATGATCTAAACCACTGGGACCACCTCCAATTGACCCACTAGAGTAAACTGTAGAAAATGCCATTTGATGAAACAGTTGGAGAATTAGAACATAGCCTGATACTGAATAAGGAGAAAAATTAGTTGATGCAAAAATTATTCAATATGAAGGAAAACATATGACTGGGAAATGAGACAATATATTTCCAGAAATATTTTCTCTAGATAGTGAATGTATGATAAATTTAAAAAATTATTTTAAATTATGCACAATTTCAACAGTAGAATAACATATTGCAAGATCATGAGGAACACTTCTATTTCTCACTAAATACCCCCTGTTCCATCTATTCTATTCCTCCATCCCCATCCCCTCGTGGCCCACGGCGACCACCAGATTTACTCCTTGGATGACAAGATTCATAGTTACTTGCAGCAACACTGAGCTATTGATATGCTGCTTTGTCCTCCCCAATTAAAAACCGCTCATGCTGTTGAGAGACTCCTGCCCCTCTGAGAACATATTGGTCCTCCCCAGGATGAGAGTCCAGCTCCTTCCTACTCATTATGTGAGTCTCCACCCACTAATACAACACATTATGACAAAATGATCACGTGCACACTCCCTAGAAGCCTGCTCCAGGTGCTCCCTGTCCCGAATGCCACCCCCATTCAACACCCAGTAACCTTTGTCATTTTGCCATAAGAGCATCCCCAATTTTGTACTTTCAACCACAATGGAAGTGATCTACATGATCTTGCAATGATGGACACAGGCAGTGTCAAATATCACCAAAATTTATAGAACTATGCAGTCTAAAATATAAGCCATAATGTAAACCATTGGCCATGGTTAGTAGCTATGTTTCACTATTTGTATATCAGTTGTAAAAAATGTACCATCCACATATAAAAAGATATTAATACAGAAAGAGGAAATAGGGGGAGGATATTGGGTATATGGGAGTTCCCTGCATTCTGTATGTGACTTTACTGTGACCTAAAACTTCTTTGAAAACAAAATGAAAAAAAGTAAGACACTGGGGAGGAAATGGAAGAAAATGTCACTATACATACAGGACAACAGATACTACAGTGAGGAAAGGCAAAATGTCAAAAAATTTTTTTTTAATATTTTTCATTATTTTTTAATATCCCAATTTTAAAATTTTATTTTATTTTTAGTTTTCTTTAAATTCTTATGTATTTTATTTCTTATATTTAAACCTACCATTATTATTTCATTTTCTTATTAATTGTATTTGACTATTATATTGGCCTCATTTTTGAAGTGGCTGTAGATCACAGAAGGGTTACAACTGGGGCAAGGGAGGATCATTGGTGTGGGGTGTCAGTGATCGGGGATACTAGAAAAGATTATACATATAAGGTATATAAAGTTGTTCAAATGTTCGTAGGGCATCTTCACAGTAGGTAGAGATTCATACAATAACTAAAAGAGTATTGAACTTCCATCCTGGATAGCTCAGTCACATTCTATAATGGAGCAGCAACTGTCCTCCAAGTGCAGGGGCAATGACTGGCAAAGGAGGATGGTCCATTGATGGGCCCTTGACAATGACGATTAGGCTTGTGAGTCTTTGCTCTTGAAATTGAAAGTTAGTCTATTGTTGTGGGGTGTCTAAAAGTTACCTCCTGAGAGCTTCCTTGTTGCTCAAATGTGGCCTCTCTCTAAACCAAACTCAGCATATAAATGCCTTGCCCTTTCCCTTAGCGTTTGACATGACTTCTGAGGATGACCTTCCTGGCACCGTGGGATTACTACCAAGCACCAATTAGTGATGCAACTGGAAAAAGACCTCGAATGAAAGGGGGAAAAGGTAAAGACAAATGAGTTTATATGGCTAAGATACTTCAAAGTGAGTTGGGTTGTCATCCCAGAGGTAACGCTTATGCACATCTTAGCAAGATCTCACAGACTACCAAAGTGGATACGACCCCAAATAGTGGAGCTGCTGAAGGCTCTGGAGACACCCAGGTCCTATGGTCAGGGCAGATAGCTCTGGAGATTGGTGCCTTGCCAGTGGGCCCTACTTTGGAGTTTGTGTTCCTGAGAGTGACAGAGTTGGACTCAGTTATGTCTTCCCTACACATGTCTCATCTGTCCCTTCTATTTCAGTGTATATTTGGTGCTGGAGCTCGTAAGTGTACATCCAAGACACTTGAATCTTTGGGGTCTCCATGAGCCAGCTGGGCCCTGAGCCTCAGCAGAGTTGCAACACTTACTCTCCAGTTCATTGGAGTCACCCAGGACAACTAACAAGGAGGTGATGATTGACAACCAACATAGCAAGGAAACAAGAGAGCCTGCAACTGCAAGCAAGAGAATCCCATCCACTGGCTGTATGGGATTGAAGCCCCCTCCCAAACAGAGGTGGAGTGGACATCACCATCCAAGAATCCTCAGGGTTGAGGAATGAACTATGGACTATAGTGGACTTACTGGTATTCTACTATAGACTTATTGTGATTCTGCAATGGAGAAAATTACAGCATTGATGGGGATGCAGTGGCCACTGGAGGCTCTGGGGCTGGGTGTCGGGGAGACAGGTGTAATGCAGGGGCTTTTGGGGGACTTGGGAATCATCCTGAATGGCTTTGCAATGACAGATATAGGTCATTATATATCTTCCCATAGCCTGTAGTTTACACAATGTGAACTATGGTCCATGCTCAATGGCAATGCCCCAGGATGCTTTTATCAATTGCAATGAATGTGCCACACTAATGAAGGATGTTGCTTATGTGAGAGGGTGTGTGAGGTGTGGAGAGTGGGGCATATGGAAATCCCTATATGTTTTGTGTAACATTTGTGTATCCTAAGTATCTTTAAAAAAATATTTAAAACAGGAATATCATATTGACTCTGTAAAATAATCTTGCTATTAATAAGGTACGTATTGATTTTGAAATAAATTCGCCTGAGAAGATTTAAACAAGGTACTTCTAATCTTTGACACCCAAGGTCAAAACAGTTTTCTTTGAAGGAGTTATTCAATCTCCCAAACCCTAAACTGAAAGTTAAGGATCATAAGAAATTTCTATTCTTATTCAGTGCCAACATGCCTTCATCTTGATGGCTACCACTGCTGATGTAAGTCCTACAGTGCTTATGACAATCGGTTTCTCTGGTGTCTCAGAGGTTACTATTTAAACCCTGAATCTTGGAGCAAGTGTGTGCTCTGCAGATTTTTATGAATTGGCTTAGGATCATTATGTTTTTCTCCTTTTTTTTTTTTTCAGGAGGTACCGGTGTTTGAATCCCAGACCTTGTACATGGAAAGCAGGTGCTCAACCACTAAGGTACACCCACTCTCTTCCACTTTTTTTATCATTAAGTTTTAAGAGCTTTCTTGAATAAAATTACATATTACCAATAATTACTTAATTAAACACATAAGCACACATTAATTGCCTCATGATACATGTTTAAATATAGATAACTTCTCATCACTGATTGATAAAATTATTTAAATCATCTGTTTTTGTATGATATATATCATTGTATTCTACATTTGAGGGGTGGTGTAGTATGATAATTAGATGATAGTTGAACCAGACTTCCTGGGCTCAAATTCTGGTGGTTCTACTTTTTAGGAATGTGAGCTGAGGCAATTTACTTAATCTCTTGGTACCTCAGATTTCTTATCTATAACAGGGGGTTAGTAATAGTACCTGTTTTACAGAGTTAGGATGTGGATTAAATGAGTTCAATATAAGTAAATATTACAGCACATGTGGCACAGAGTAAGCATCCAAATATGTATTAACTATCACTATTTCAGTCAATTCAGGGGGTCTGTCAATTCAGGGGGTCTTATCGTTTTGGGGAGAGCCCACAGTGTTATCTGACAAAACATCTGAGAAATATTTTCCCCTTTCAGCCACTTCTCTTATGAATTTGTATGTATATACATATCTTATAGTATGTGTATAGGTGTGTACATACATATATGTATATATAAACACGTGTATGTATATTTATATATATCTCTATAAATGTTATTAATAATGGTGAAATGGGAAATGGATGCGGCTCAAGCAATTGGGCTCCCATCTACCATATAGGAGGTTGATGGTTTGATTCCTGGGGCCTCCTGGTGAAAGTCAAGCTGGCCCACATGGTGAGCTGGCCCATATGGAGTGCTGGCCTGTGCAGAGAGCTGGAGCAGCAAGATGACATAACAAAAAGAGACACAGAGGAAAGACAATGAGAGACACAGCAGACAGGGAGCTAACGTGGTGCAAGAGATTGAGCACCTCTATCCCACACTCTGGAATGTCCCATGATTGGTTCCCAGTGCCACCTAAGAGAAGACAAGCAGACAGACACAGAAGAACACAGAGAGCAGACAGTGAGTACAAAACAACAAGGGGGAGGGAGAAATAAATAAATAAAATAAATCTTTAAAAACAAATAATATTGAAACAATACGGATCAAATAAATCAATGGCAAATATTTGTCTGTCAAAATTCTAAACATCTGGATACTTGAAACTATTCACTTTGACTAAAGGTCTCAAATTCTATTCATGTATATTCTCTTTACCTTATGGTCAAACTTCTTACAGCTCTCCTTTTATTTAAATATTGTTTAAAAGTTACCATATATCTTCTAGTACAAATGAATGTCATAATTTAAATCCCAACATGAGGAAGTCTCTACTTTGAATTTGAAAAACCA
>JAQZBX010080234.1:0-13855 GCA_029593785.1 Cabassous unicinctus
AAAGGAATAATTTATGTTTCTCTAAACTCATATTAACCATTTCAAATGAAAAATTTTTAAATGTTTGAAATTTTGAGGGAATGACAAGTTTTGAATTTTTGAGATCAGATATTGAGAGTTTGGGCTAAAATTAATAATAGATATGTTCTGAAGTTAATTTCAGGAACACTAAAACCTTTCTCAGTGACTCTTAAACTGTGGCCCAAGGACACCAATTTATTCTCCAAGAGATAAGAAAGCTTCAGTGACTGGAGTTTTGCATGAAGCACGTCAAACTAAAAGCCTGTATGTACCATGAATAGTATCTATAGGCTATTTATCTCTAACTGTGATTTTTAGTGTAAACAAACCTGCTAGGCTCAGTTTTTCCTTTTGGTCATTTAATATTTTGTCTTGTAATATTTGTTGTGGGTGGGACATGGGGTTTGTTGAATTTTTGAAAATTCTGAAAAATTATAAGTCAAGTTCTAAAGATCTACAGAAAAGTTAAATAAAAATTATAAACTGTTATCAAAAATAGCATCCTGAAAACCTATTATTTTAGTTATGGGCTTTTAAAAAGGGAAATAACAATTTAATAGTTTCTGGTTAAAATCCATTTCATTTTTATAACTATAGTCTAGTTCCAATATTTTTCAACTTTCAATGGTGTATATACAATATTATAGAGAAATATTAATCTAGATAAATCCAAAAGACAGTAAATGTAATTTTTTTTTAGTTTGATAAGAAAGGTGTGTTTATACTATTGTTTAAATAATATGAGTGCTTTCCTATTCTGAAAATTTACAAGATGGCAAACAAAATAATGACATGATACTAACAGGCTTGTTACCAGAATATGGAGACTGTCAGCTTCTGTGAGAAAGGAATGAGCTGCACCAATTCTAAGCTGTCTATAAAGGTCAATTGGCCTCTCTGTACATAGGCTGGGTTCTCTCTTCCTTTTCAGGGACAATTCGTTTGCTTGGTAATACCCTCCCTGAGTTATGAAGGTAATTGGTTTGGCAAGAAATGCTTTTTAAAACCTTCTAGACTAGAATGATAAAGCACTTGATTATGTCAATAAAACAGCTAAGCACAGAAGATGATCACTACAGAACCTGAAAAGCAAGAGTTATGAATGTAATGGCAACACAGATCACTAAGGGCTGGGAGCACATTCAGTCTGAACCACCAGCTGTTATCCATGCTAGCTTTGCTAGACATTCTTCTTTCTTTATTTTAAGGATAGGTCCAAGTGGTTCAAACAATTCAGTGAAGAGTCATGTGAGTAAAAAGGAAGGGATTAAAAGTAGATACTTGGATACCTTGTTTATTTATCCAGCAATCTGTCCACCAAACCACACCTTCTCCCATACTTTCATGTGAGGCTTCAGAAAACAGAATATTCCATGTCTATTCCAATACATTTGCTTTCAGGTAAAAGCAGACTGTGGAGAGCTTTATAAGGCAAGGTTGAGAAAAAAAGCTAGCTAAACATTTTCAGAACTGAAAAAGGTCTAATTTAGCCTGAGTTCTGAGAAAAGGTTCATCCCAGTCATTATCAAAATATGATTTATTCTGCTCCCACATGTGCTGTTCAAAGTTATTTTGAAAGTGGGAGCTTTCTGAATAATTTTAGTTATTTGTAAAGAGCTCTGACTTCTTTGAAATAAAGAATCTGTGGAAAAGTGAGTAAAAGAAAACTCGGATGCCCTGAAGTGCATAAGATGACAGATACTCTGCAAATTCTGTATCAAATTATTTTATTTAAATTGCCATTTCCAAGTAGAAAACAAGGTGGGTTTTATCATTAATGTCACATCTATTGACTAATAAATAATCAAAGCAAGAAAATATTTGAGAGTGCTTAGTCTACCAAGTGAATATCCATAGAAATATGAAATGCTTTTGTTTATTTTAGTAGTACAAATATAAACCACAAATCAAAATATCTTCTAGAAAAATTAAGTATGATGACTTTCAGTTATGGTTATATTTATTTTTAAATTTTGCCTTTAATATTCTTTTTTACATTATACTCCTTAGATTTCTAAAATATGAATTATAGAACCCAGCCGTATGATTAGGAGTAGACAACTCCATAATTAAAGGTTCTAGATGTTTTTCCCATCCAAATCAAACAAATTTAATGCTTAAAACCTAATGCTTTGAGTTGATCGTCTTTCACTGATGAGCACATGAATATGTGTGGGAGGAGAGCCACTGTCCTGACTATGGGTGAACTTCAGTTAAGCATCAGAAGTAGCAAAGTGGAAAAAAGGTGTTGAAAATTAGACAAACCGTTCAAAGTCGCCATTAACTGTTGTGTTAATTAATTACTCTCAGGCACATTTTCCCACAGAATCAAAATATTAGTCACAGCTTCTTAAACTCATATGAAGACACCTTAAATGTTATGAACTTAAATACTCTTTTATAAATATGGCATATAATGCCATTTTTTTTGTAACATGTAAAATTGCAAACTTTGTATTCATTTATTTCCTAAGCCACTACCTTTTAACATGCTGTAATGATTCAAAACATGTATTTGCTATATTTTCCCTAATATAATGTGCTCATTTTAGCCAAATCAAGAAAAGAAAGCTCAACCTAATTGGCCTAAGCAATTGCTACCAGGTTGAGTTCATTTTCCAATCATCCTGTCATTTATTTACATTGACAGTTTGATCAGCCACAGAATGACTCTAGAGGCAGACAAGTATGGGAAGAGGTCCCTCTGAAATCCTGGCCATGAGAAATTCTCTGCTGTGGATCATTTCCATTGTTTCAATCAAGATAAGTTCTTTAAGAACACTTTTTCTCAAAAGTAATGCAACATAGGTACAATTTCCATTATTTATTGCTTTTAAAACTCAAAAGTAATGAAGCATCTTCATATGTTTAATTGCAAATTTCTTCCCCAGAATAGATTTATAAGAAGAAAAAAATATCTCCCAGATGAATATTCTCTTCACATCTATGCAACAGAGTTTTAAAGAACAGAACTAAAATTCAAATGCATCCATTAAATAAAAATATATATTTATTTTTATTGTTTCTGGGTAAGATCCTTCTCACTGCTCAGTTTTCAAAGTTAATTGTTTCCCCATGACAGTGGCAATTAAATTTCTCTACACAACTATCCCCCGTTGAGAGAAACTCTAGGAACTTCAGGACAAATTCAGAATTGGCAGCTCACAGATTTTCAGATTTTCTTTCAATAATTAAATTATTTGGATGTTTCTCTTACTTAGCTTGTCCTGGATGAATGAGTAAGCAAGTTTCCTGATAGCCCTTTTACTATAATGTTTGACTACAGAGTCTTTCAAAGGAGCCTTAAGAAACTAAAAATCTCTGCAGAGTCTAGCAGCAGGAGTGCTGCAACATTGATTGTCTCCTTATAAATGTCAATACTTTGTGATGAACTTTCTACTTTGTTATTTCTTAGCAATTAATAGTAGGCAAAGACTACTTTTCCTAAGGTGCCATTGTTTTAGATTATGTAATTAGGAATATTTTAGTTTCATGATTCATACAAGCAAAGATAGTAGGTATTTTATAGCTAATTCTATGCTTTGTTGATTTTTTTCAGAGATACTCAAAAGTCAAATAATAAACACAGGGCCTCTTTAAATATATGCTAACTTATTAAATTATCAGATAATGTCAAAATCCAGTCTTTTCTTAAATTGCCAGTGTTCCTAAAATAGAGTTATGTCTAGCCTACTGGTGATCTGGTTTCTTTATTAGAGATTGTTTCCCTCCTTCACTCCTAAACTGCAATTGTGCAAAACTTCACTCAGTTTTCACATCATTTCTTTGTATTTTCTGTGTTTTGGGTCACAATTTGGGAGGCTGTCTGTGAGAGAAAAATGTGTGGTGATAACTGAAAACAAACAAATTACGAAACTAAAAAATGCAATAATATTTCAGGAAGATATAAGCAAAAAGAGAGTTATGACATATGAATATTTAATTATTGTGCTAGGAAAATATTTTGTGTAAAGTACTAAAAGTTATCCTATTTATTATCATGATGAAGAATGGTGACATGAGGAAGTGCCTGCCCAATCACTAAATGGGATTGCACACACTTCCACATCTATGGCCAAGGAAAATAATTTGTTGTGCATAGGAAGATTTTCTGATATCAATAACATTACTGTTTATGAATAAATGAAAATCAATTTGAGGTTATATAAATATTTTTGAATTTCATGAATCTTGCATTTTGGTACCTATCTGTGTATTACCACTTTTAAGTAACACAGATGAAATTGATATCACTAATAATTATCCCTGAATAGCAGTAGTAATAACATCTCGAGTAGTGAATTATAAACACTAAAGCTGGTGTCTTTAAATTTACAGAATTCTCTAAGGTTTTTGTTAGGATTCTTAAAATATCCCTCAAGAGGAGGCAGTGAGGCCTCACATTGCCTAGCAGAGGAGGACATTGCGAAGACGATGCTCTGTGGAGGTCCAGAGCAAGGCAATGTAGGAACTGTAATTCATTTCTCCAGCAGTGGCCTTCTCACCCAATCTAATATGTAGGTTGTTGTAGAATGTTAGATTTGGTTCCAGTTTCACTGTAGGTCAACATCGACCTGGCCCTATTTTATGTCATATCATCCGAACCTACTGATAGTGGGTTCTGGAGCAGTGGAAAACACTCAACTGTGTGCCATAAAACTTGTTCTAGTATTAGGTTTTTCAGATTGATGTGTGACCTACTTTGAGAAAAAAAAAGGTTCACAGAAGCTTGGTTTTAACCGGTTTAAAAATGAAAGGACCTTATTAAACATTCAATGCACTTTCAGCGTTGTCTACCCCATCTCATCCCACATTCCATCTCCCACCAACCTACAATTCATAGTCCAACTCCATAAGTGTACTCATTGTATTTAGTTCATATCAATGAGAAATACAATATTTGTCCTTCTGTGTCTGGCTTATTTCACTCAACATAATATGCTCAAGCTTCCTCCATGTTGTCAATGTGCTTCCCCAATTGATTTCTTCTTACAGCTGAATAATATTGCATCATATGAATATACCACATCTTGTTTATCCATTCGTCGATTGACTGACACTTAGATTGTTTCCATCTTATAGCAATTATGAATAATGCCACTATACACATCAGTGTGGAAATATATGTTCACATCCTAGCTCTCAGTTCTTCTGAAAATATTCCTAGCAGTGGGATTGCCAGATCATATGGCAGTTCTATATTTAGTTTCCTGAGAAACCACCAAATTGTCTTCCGTAAAGGCTGCATCCTTTTACCTCCCACCAACAGTGAAGGAGTGCTCCTGTTTTCCACAGCCTCTCCAGCACTTGTAGTTTTCTGTTTTTTATATTATGGCCATTCTGTATGGTGTGAGATGTTATCTCATTGCAGTTTTTATCTGCATTTTCCTAACAGCTAGTGATGTTGAACATCTTTTCATGTGTCTTTTGTTTAATAAGGTCAAATATAGATATGTGGTAATGGCTGGACATGATGGTAACACATTATAGTGAATGTAATAAACACTGTTGATTTAAGGATGCAAATGTGGCTGAACCGAGTAGTCTAGGGAGAATAATGTTAGTTGGAATATAGCTGGAGGATAACATAGGGCATGTATAATAATGATTTTGGCAGAAGATGAGGATTCTGGCTAATGGTATAAATACAGGCATATCCTTCACCACAAGGTGCTGGGGGTGTGGTGACGCATGGGAAAATATAACTAGTGTAATTTTTAGGGTGTAGTTAGCAACAACATTGTAATGTTTTTGTAGCAAAAGCTAAGCTGACGCTATATTAATGCTAAAGGTTAAAAAAAAGAATATGGGGTTTGGTTTTGTGAGATATGAATACGAAAAAGCATTTTTTCATTAATAAGGAGACCTTGCTATGTCATTTAAGTATGTGTTAATCTGTGTATCTTTCTGAACACTAGAGGAACAATTGAGGTAGTAGTTGGAATTAGATGAGATAAAAGTGCCTCGACAGAACTTTTCAGGAATAATGCTTCCATAACTTGTTGAGCTGCCTTTTTCTGTTGCTGTATTTTTTTGAATTTGAAATAAAGTTACTTAAATAAATGAAAGGATATTTCTTTTCAAGGTAGTTTTGATATGCAACTGATGTAAAATATCTGAAGTCTCTTAAATTCCTACATCTTCCATGAACCATTACTTGGACAATCAAGAAAACAGGAATGACTTCCTGACTGTTATCCAGTAGATTATGAAATTTTAAGTGATGGAGTTATTGGTTATTTATCTTTGTTTTATCAAAGAGTAAAGCCATCATTATACATATTCAAAGTATTTTCCCAATGACAGATGAATGAATGATTACTAAAAAATTAGGATTTTTCAGGAGGATGTACCACACAGTTGCATCTTTCATGCAAAAAAGGTATAGTTGGCTTTGTGCTCATTCCTTAGGGAAGGTATATGGCAATAAATAAAACAGATTTTGCCCACCAGATATTCCCTGTGCAGCGTTTTGTTTATCGAGAGGCCAGAGGGTTGAGGTGTGAAAGCTATTCCAGAGCTGAAGAAGAGGAGAACAAATCCAGGGTAGTGACGAGAGTCTGGAAAGTTGGGGATTTTGGGTTCTGAGGAATAGGGTCCCCCGCTTGGCCAGGAATCCCCTGGAAAGATTGTGCACCAGAGCAGCAGAAAGCCACGTGAGCTGAAAGTACAACCCCAGGTGAGTAACAGTAACCTGTGCAGACAGGTGATTGAAGACCTCCCCTACCTAGCCACACTATAAAGAAGAAGAATAAAGCCAGGGGGCTGTGGCTCAACTTTGCTGCTGGTGGTGGGAAACCACAAGAATCAATGAGGTTAAAGTTTCTGTCACACAAGTAGTACTGGAGGAGGCTTCAGATTCAGAAATTAAGTTTAGATGCAAAATGTTGGAGTAGGAAGCTTTACTGATTGGTTGCTCCCAAAAGCAGAAAATGATTGAGTTGGAAAAAAAGAGTGGAGTTAAGTAGGTGAAACCCTGGAATCAAACTGACATTTAGAATAATCATGAGACTGCTGGACAAGGGAGACACTGCCAAGAGTTCAGCTTTTGTAACTGAAGATGAGCTCCAACCAGTGACCAGCTCTCATTCCTCAGCAGCAGCAGCTGTGGAAAGGAGAACATGGCCCAGATTCCAGGAGAAGCCAGCTGGAGCCAGTGGGTGAGGAAAACTTTTTCAAAAACTGGGATTGGAAGGTAAAGTTGGTCTGAGGGATCCTTGAGGGACAAACACAAGTACTGGCCTTGGTTTTGGTCCTCTGGGCAACAGTATTTTCCAATCTCCCACCAGTACCAACGGGACATAAAGAGCAGGTGCTCCTTTGTTCACTGTTTTTCTTTCCTGTGTGTGTGTGTGTGTGGGGGGGTGTTGGTGGATTCCTGAGGGGCCACTGTGGATGCAGGGCTTGGGTTTGATCCTCTCGGGAGCAAGGTTTTTGGCCTCCCACCAGCATATACCAGCTCTGTTGGGTTGGTTTTCTTTTCCTTTATTCTTTCTTTCTCTCTTTCATTCTCTCTCTCTCTCTCTCTTTGTTGTTGTTTTGGTGTGTGTGTTTCTTGATCTGGAGGATGCTTGAGGGATCAGCACCAGTGATAGCTTTGGTATTGGCTCTCTTGCCAGCTGCTTCTTCTGGCCTCACATCTAGAGCTACTGGGATGTAAAGAGCCAGTATAACCTTTTTGGGGGGTTGTTTTTCTCTCTTTCTCTTTTATTGTGATCACTGAGAGACCAAAAAAAATGCTGGCCTCAGTTTTGGCCTTGACATGAACAGCTGCCCCTGGAATCTACTGAGAGACTTGTAAAGGCAGTGCATATTTTTTTCTTTTTTGCCTGGGTCTTTTGTTTGTTGTCAGTAATTTTTTTCTTTCTCTCTCTCTTTCTTTCATTTTTTTTCTTTCTCTCTCAAACTGAGGAATGGAAGAACTAGATTTCCAGAGTGGCCACAATATAATATTTGGAATGTCTACTTCTTAACAAAAAAATTACAAAACACACAAGGAGACAGGAAACTAAGACCCAATCAAAGATCTTAAATTAACTCTTTTAACTAGGATCAATGAACTAAAGGAAAACAAGGCAAAGAACTAAAGAAAATTAGGAAAACATTATATGAACTAAATGGGCATTTCAATAATGAGAAAGAAATTATAAAGAGGAATAAAACAGAAATTCTGAGGCTGAAAAGTACTGTAAATGATATTAAAAATTCAACAGAGGGTTTCACAGCAGATTGGAGCAGGAAAAGAAAGGATCAGTGAACTTGAAGATATGACAATGGAAATTACCCAGTCTGATGGGAATGAAAAAAAAAAAAAGAATAACAAAAATGAAAAGAGCCAGAGTAATCTGTGGAACACTGTAAAGAGAACTATTATAAGCATCACAGGAGTTCCAGAAGAGAGAACAGGACAGATAACATATTTGAAGAACTAATGGCCCCAAGCTTCCTAAATCTGGTGAAAGATTGAAAGACAGGAATATAAAGTTCCAAGAAGCTCAGTAAGTTCCAGAAAAGATAAAGTCAAGGAGACCCCCATTGAGGCACATTATAAGTAAATTGTAAAAACTCCAAGAGAATCTTAAAAACAGCAAGAGGGAAGTAATGTGTCACAGAGAAGGATACTTAACACGATTAACACCTGGTTTCTCACTGGAAACCATGGAGTGTGATGTCATATTTATTTAAAGTACTGAAAGAAAAAAAATTGTCAACCCAGAATAATATATCTGGCAAAACTGTCCATCAAAAATTAGGGAGAAAATAAGAAAGTTCTGGATAAACCAAAGCTGAGGAAGTTCATTACCACTAGTATTGCCTTACAAGAAATGATAAAGGATATCCTTTATGTTGAAAAGCTAGGACACTAGACAGAAACTTGAAGCTTAGGAAGAAATAAAGACCTCTAGAATAGGTAACTATTTGTGTAACAAACGCCACTATAATTGCATCTTTCATTTGTAAGACCATCTTTTACTTTTCATATGGCTTAAAATTCAAATGTAAATACAAATTATTTTCCTATAATTTAACTTAATTTTGTTTTTACTGTTTTAAATAGAAATATACATATACATATACACATAGATTCTGTAAAGTTACACTTAAAATGTTAACAGTTATTGCCTAGAGATGACAGTTTACCAGTAATTATTTTTCTTTTTACATCGGAAATGTTTCTAGGTAAATATGAGATGGATTAGTTTTTAAATGCTTAATAACATTATTTTTAAATGTGAAATGAAAGCCATTATTTTCCTCAAAGTTAGATTATAAAAATATGTAAACCATTGTTTTCAGAAATTTCTTAAGCTTCTTAGTTGAATTGATCAAAAGTACACACTTGGGATCTTTTTTTTTTTTTTAAGATTTTATTTATTTATTTATGTCTCCCTACCTCCTCATTGTTTGCACTTGCTGTGTCTGTTCATGGTGTGCTCATCTTCTTTTAGGAGGCACCAGGAACCAAACCCAGGACCTCCCATGTGGTAGGCGGGAGCTCAATCGCTTCCCTACCTGGGATCTTTGAAAGCAGTAATAGCTCACTTTTTCTACTAACATCTACCAATATAAATAAGTATTGTGCATAGCTGCCCTCAAGGTACTCATAATCTGAGTAAAATAGACACATACGCAACCGATTATGCACCATTGTGATACTTGCTAAAGGAGAGCTGTGTGCACAGGCCTGCTTCTCTGTCCAGGCATCTGTCTTCAGCTCCTCTGGATGAAATTTGCACATCAGCCCCATTGGTCTTCCTCTCCCTTCCTCTAAGCCTGTTGCCTTTTCTTCCCTTTGGTCCCGGCTTCAGTGGTCCTTCACAGAGGCCTCCCTCTCCTGACCAACTCCTTTTTTGTTGTCCATCATCCCTCCTTGTTTATTTCCTCCGAACACATTCCCAAGGTTGCAATTACTAACATTTCTTTTCTGTTAATTTTCATTTTACCTGCTCCCTTCATGAGAATTCAAAATCCTAGAAGGACTGGCTCTATTTTATTTATTAAATGTCTCCATCATTAAGCTTAGTGTCCGAACTCAGACAATGACTGATAAACAATGACTGGAATATAAAGTAATTAATTTCTTTCCATCCTAATTGCCGACAGATATAAAATTATGTCTGGAATCAGTTCAAAACCTCTATATAGATTGTAACATGTACAAATTGCTTGTCCTGTTTATGTCACAGGAAATTTTCGTGCACACTTCTTTTTGTTTTTTATACAAAAGGTACCTGGCTTTTAAAACTTGCTTAATTGTGTTTGGCCAATTTTGGGGAAACTTACAGAAGAAGGGCACTGCTTCAGTTAAATTTCTGGGTCTAACCAAGCAAAATAATCAGAATTGCTTAAGATGAGATGTACTGGGGAAAAGAAACTTGTGGAAGCTGGTGCTAGGTGTTGCATTGCGTCCCCCAAAAAGATATGTTAAGTTCTAACCTTCAGTACCTCAGAACATGATCTTATTTAGAAATAAGGCTATTACAGGTGTAGTCAGGCAAGCAAAAATGAGGTTGTACTGGTGTCGTGCAGGCCCTCAGTCCAATGTGACTGGTGTCCTCATGAGAAGGAGAGAGAAGGCACAGACGCAGAGGGAAGAGACAATGGAGCCACGCTGGGGTTCTGCCACAAGACAAAGAAGGCCAAGGATTGCCCGCCGCCGCCAGAAGTCGAGAGAGGCGTGCCCCAGCTTCTTTCCTACAGACGGCTGAAGCATGCTTCTTCCCACCCCTTGGTTTCGGACTTCTGCCCTTCAGAACTGCGAGACAATAAATTTTTTTCTTTAAAGCAGGGGCTCTTAGCTGCTTTTGTTCCATAGACCCCTTTGCCAGTCAGGTGAAAACCACGGACCCCTTACTAAGTCCACACTACACTGTGTATTATTTAATAAATATATCGCACCCGCACCAATACGTCCCCACAAAAATAATGTTTATTTGAATTTCAATTCAAGCTCAGGGAGACCTCGTTAAGAAGCCCCGATTTAAAGGCATCCAGTTCGTGGTACTTTGTTACATCAGCCCCAGGAAATTAAGACAGTGCTACTAGCTCTTGGGTTAATCAGTTGAGAAACTTCAGATGAATTGCCAGCGTCTCCCAGCCTTTGCTCCTATTATCTGACTATAATCACTTATCACTTTCCGTTTTCAGCCTTATTAATCCTGCACATCGATCAAATCTGAACTCAATTCCCAACCCTAGCATAAAAGTTTTCTGTCTTAGAAATAAAGTTTATGTCATAGAGCATTACAATCTGAAAACAAAAATCTGATTGTTTTATTGGGCTTTTTCATGTTCTGGATGAGAAAATAGTTATGAAAAACTTGTGACTTAATTTATATTATATCTAGTAAGTTGCCTCAATGTTTTTTGTTAAGAGGCTGTATATAATTACACGGACAGATGATAGAGAGATAAAATATCATAACCTCTAGGTATTGGTCCTCTAAGTATTGCAAGTAGATTATTCAAGGTCTTTTCCAAATTTTCTGTAATCTCCACTTTTATGCAGTGCTTGGAATAAAGTAGGCTTTCAGTAAATACCTGTTGATTGATGATGAATGTACCTATGTTTCAAGAAGTAACAAGTGATATGCAAGTATAAGATAGTGTTAATGTATGTTTTTATCATGATGATAAGTATTATGATGACAATTAGTTGGATTTATCAACTTGATGCAAAAATAATAATATTGGCATCTTGCTAGCACATAAAATAATCAGTGTTGGTATAAATGAAATACTGATACATAAGGGCATTCCATTGTTTTATTTTATCTTAAAATTGGACATGATTAAAATAATGAGTGGATTAATAGAAATTCCGATTCCAAAAAAATCCAACACTCAAACAACAACATTTGATTCTTCTCTAACAGCACTGGATCTCAGCTTGAAGCAGCATTCTTACATGTTTGGACAGAAACCAGCATTTTATTTATAAATAATGTTTTTATTTAAATAATGTTGAATTAAAATGAAACCTTTGGCCCTACTAGTAATTAAACAGCAGTGCTTTGCACTAGTCTTATTCTAACATGCAGACAGAGAAAAACACTTTACAAAAAAAAGTATACACAAGCTGCAGTGTTTTGGTCCATTAGGGAGGAGAACACCTGCAAAGCTTTTAGTTCTCCCACTTATGCTTTTTTTTCCCGTGGGCTGAAGTGTGATAATACTCTTGTCTCTGTATGGGAACCAGAGATTAGTCCCAACTAAAACATCCAACACACTCAGCTACCTGCAAGCAATTGAGTAACCTAAGCTTAACTGATAAGTAGAGCCAGAATGAGAGGCTCTTGAAACAACCGGCCACATGGGGCACAAAGAAAGAAGGGCACTCACAAGTCCAAATAAGCTATGTGCTTATCTGTTTCCTACAGGGGTGGAAGAAAAGTCACTACTCAGGGTCGCCTTATTCAATTTAGCACAGCTGGGGGAACTGGCTGAGTCTCTCCATCTAAAACCCCACGGAGCCCTAGGCCCGGTGGTGCCCCTGAGCTTGACAGCAGCCAAAGGAGCAGAACTCTCACCAACCACATTCAAGAACAAGAAGTGGATTTTAACTTCTTAACCTTAAGGCTCAATGACATACGGGAATGCACACTTACGTTTCTGGTTTTGCTTTTGCTTTTCCCTTGTTAGGGGGGTTTAATGTTTTGCTTTTCCACCCAAAGAAAGTTGAACATTTATTCTTCTCCAAGACCAGAAGAAGCTAAAAGAATAGCTGCTTTGAATTTTTCTCCCAAACAGGTCACTGACCACCCATTCATAAATTGATTCCTCAAGTAAAGTGGATTGCAAAAATCAAAAGTTAGCTTTGAATCAAATATACCAGGAAATATACAATATCCTCTGAGCGAGGAGTACAGTCAGGTGCCCAGGAGCAGGCCAGGGTAACGATGCCAAAAACTACGTTGTGGGCAACATAGCCTCAAATTGCAGGCTTCTAAAACTGGGCAAAATAAGGATGTTTTGAATTAATTTCTAATATTGTATTGAGTTTCATTTTCGATCACAGTGTAGGCATAATTCCTTTTACCACAAAGAGATTCGAGTTTAAGTTTGGAGCAGAATAGATAGTGTTCAGAGGTGGCTTCTTGCAAACAAACCTCAGGCAGTGCTCACAAGACCTCTGTCTTAACCCGCCTGCAACAGACATCTCCACTTGGGACCACAGTCTGATTTCTGTCTAGCCCACTAATTTATTCTCCATACAGTTAGTTTCTCAAAGTCGACCTCTGCAGATCTTCCCTTTCCCATGTAAAATTCTCAATGGCTTCCCATTTATATTATAAAATATAGTACGTAGCCCAATCAAAAGCCCTACATTGATTTTATCAAGTAACCTTAATCAAATGCCCTTCAATTGAATTTAATGCAATCAAAGGGTTTCACACCCAGAGGAGTAGATTAGTTTACAAACATAATCTTTCTCCTTTTGGGATTCATAAATGATCTCAAACTGTCACAGGGAGATAGGAACTCAATCAAATCATATAATCACTTATTTAATAGCAATCCATGGTTTAAAAAAAAATATTTGAGATTAGTGAAGGTTTCCATAGTTCATTCATGCTTAGATCTAAGAAATGGTCCTTTCATTGCCCATTTATTTTTGTTTTAAAAATGCTAGGGGGGAAGCGGGTGTGGCTCAGTGGATAGAGCCCCCGTTTACCATATGAGAGGCCCCGGGTTCGCTTCCCGGGGCCTCCTTGTGAGGGCAGGCCGGCTCGCGCGGCGCCGTGGGCTGATGCGGCAAGACCTCACAGCAAGGGGGAGATAAGCAGACACAGAGAAGACACGCAGCGAATGGACACAGCAGCACAAGCAGCAA
>JAQZBX010080235.1:0-13855 GCA_029593785.1 Cabassous unicinctus
TTAAAAAAAAAAAAAAAAAGAGTTGGAAAAAACTCAACAATAATGGAAAGATTAGAATGAGATATAACTACTGAATGCAGCATTATATGGCAATATATTTAAGATATATACCAAATTTCTTAAAACCAAGGATACAAAATTATCTTTGGGAATAGCAGCATTTCAGCTATGTGAAATACAATGGTGGCACAAAAGTTTTTTATTCTTTTTTCTGTACTTTTCTGTATTGTCCAAATTTCCTACAACAGCAATGTATTGTGTCTATAATTTAAGAACATTACCAAGGGTGTCTTCAAAAAATTAAAAAGCATTACTTTCAAGTATTTATACTTCATATAAATCAATTTCATAATCACTTTGGTTTTTATATTTTCTCTGCCTAAGGAGAGAGATGTGGACAAATTGGAATATATGTAATGCAATATCTCATTTATTCAGCATCATCAGGAAATAAGATTCATAGGTGTAGATATATGTAAATGAATTTCCCAATTAACTGAAAGTGCATCTTAAACATCAAAGCTTTAGTGAAACTTGGATGGATGTCTATCTAAAAACACACCATACAAAACAAAATTAAGCCTTCTTATGATGATTCAGGGTCATCATTATAAACAAATAATAGTAGCTCTCAGGGACTACTGAGCCCTAGAGGGCTAAATACCTCTTCATTAAGTAGCTCAGGACTGCCAAATTTTTTCTTATGACAGCTATTTATAGGTTTTCTTCTTCTTCCCTTGCTGTGAAACCATAACCTATCATTTCCCAGCACTGTAAGGAACATGCCTTTAGCATCACCTGCCACTTTCCATTCCTATTTTGCTGTTGGTAATCTAAAAATAAGGAAACTAAATATCCAAGTTTATAAAAATTATGTGTAAAAGAAGAGTTAACAGATTTCAAATAAGGGTATCATCTAAAAATGATTTGCACTTGGATGATTATGTTCTAGGTAGTCAAGGTTGCAATATAAATGAATTTCAAAGAGAGTGAATTCTTCATGGTATCTTAAGCCTTGGTTCTTTACTAGATGGACAGTCCAGTTCTCAGGATCAGAAACTGCATATGCTATTTGTCTTATCACACCAGGGAAAGGGATGTGGACCGGGAGCCAGGGAATTCAGATGCCAGTTCTCACATCAACCAGTTGTGCAACCTTCAGCAAGTCTTTTAACCTGAGTAAACATCTCGCATAACTTAAGGGGCTGCTCTAGAATTAAATTAGACCACAAACACAAAAACATTCTGAAAAGTATAAAGCACTGCACAAAAGTAAAAAGTTACGGTATATACTTTGTTTACATGACTGTGGATCAATACAGGCATCCATTCAGAAAATTCATATCAGAAAGAAGAGGAAAAGAGATAATTGTTAAATTGTCCCCAATTAATTAGGAAACATCTATTATTTAGAGAGAACAATATATACCAAGAGTCGGCATCTCTGATTCCTCCTCTCCTATACTCTATATCCAGTCAGTCCCCAAGTCTTTTGATTCTTCTTCACAATCTCCCTCACAGCTGCCCCTTTCTTTCAATTCACACTTCATAACTCCAGTTCAATCCCTTATTATCTCACACCTGGGCTACTGCAACAGCCTCTAAATGGCTCCACTCATAGCCTCTCTCTCCCTCCCTCAAATCCCTCTGGCTCATTTAAATGAATTTTCTTAAAACACCACTGTGATCACACCGCACAGAAACCTCTGATGATTCTCCATCGCCTCCAACAAGTTCAAACTCCTAAGCCCCCACAGTTCCTGTACATCCCTAGCTGCATCCTCACCTTTGTCTCTCACTACTCTTCCAAACAAACTCTTCCTCAAATTGGTCTTTTTATTCCTTCAGATATGCCCTGTATTTTTCTGCCTTTCGGTCTTGGTACACACAGCTTCTCTCCATTTGGAGTACTCTTTTCTTCACAGCTTCCATCTTGGCCTACAGAAACTCAACCCATCTTTCAAGGCCTAGTTTGAGAGCCACCTACTATGTATACTTCTCCTTGGGTCACCAAGGAGGAAAAGATGGCAGATTCTAAAATCAGACACATGAGCTTGAGTTACAGCTCCAACCACTTACTGGATGAGCAACACTGGGCACATTTCTTAATATTTCTTTGCCGCAGCTTCCTCATCTGTAAAATGGGGGTGGGTAACAGCAATAATCCCTTAGGCATATTGTGAGGAGTAAATGAGTTAATCCATGTAAAGCACTTAACACGATGCCAGAAATAGACTAAGGGCCCAAGAAATGTTAGTTATTGCTATTATTATTACCATTATCATTAGTGAATTTATCTTAATCTGAACACAGATAATACCAATTGGCTCTTCATGTACATACAGTATCATTCCCCCTCTCCTTTTCTACCCCTTCATCACTTGTTTGCTACCTCCTCCTCCACCATCACCACGGTTATATGATCCGGATGGACAGGGTTGATGTATTACAGGGCTTAGCTTAGTAACTGTAGTGGTCATTCACATTTGGAAGGTGATCAGTAAAGGTCTATTTAATGCACAATGAAAGAATACCGCAGAGCTGACAGTCCTGGATCCTACAGGGAAGTACAAGAGAAGGTTTTAAATTATTAATTTTTTTTAAAAATTAGATTTCCAGCCTCACAAAATTAAATCTCCTTTCCTCCTTCTGTAGATTCTCTTTCTTCTCTCTCTCTTTTAAAACAAACAACCCAAACTACTCATGCACTAAGAGATGCAAAATCAAAATATATACATGTCAAATAGCAACCAAATACTGGCATACAAGCCCACAAGACAATTCAGCTGAACAGATGTCTGGATAAAGTGAAAGAGGAAGACACCTTAAAAGGAAAGGTAACTGGCTACAACATTGCTGATCATTTCATACTCCCTGCATCCAGGACCAGTTATAAACAACTGAAAGAACTATGCTATAGCAAGTAAATGAAAAAACATCAGTCTTTTAGCTCAACAACTGAGATTATCATATGACCAATTCAATTCTCTATACAATTCAGTCTATGAATTCTATTCAATCTATCAATTCAATTCAATTCAAAAGTGATTACTAACATACCTAAAAAGTCTAAAGTAGCCAAGTTTTAGCAAATTAAACCATAGCAAGTGAATTTGGTTTTACTGTACACTAATCAATAATAATTATTATTATTATACCATAAACTGTTTTCAATAATGCCCAAGGAAAATAATGCTACAATAATACTAGGTTCTAGCCCATTTGTATGACTTTATTACCCTTGCATTGCTTTTGCAGCTAATTTAGGCATGGTAACCATTGCCCTTCCCAAAAGGTTTACTAGTGCAGAGAATTAAGATGGTCTGTTTTTTAATGACTTTCCAAAAACTAGCATAAAGTACTTACACATAAGAATAAATTATATTAAATTTCTATCCCTATGATACACACCTACAGAGGACCCTGAAAACTTTTACCAGCTTTGAAATGCAATTATTCTCAAATTACAGAAACTTTAGAGTTGGAAAGAGTCCTGGAAGTCCCCCATTGAAAGAATTCTTTATACCACCTCCCAGGCCAAAGGTCTCCTAGCCTTTGAACACTTCCAGCAATGGGCACTCAATATTTTGCAAGGCAGTCCACTCCATTGTTACAAAATTTGTTCTTGCAGTCACTGGGAAGCTACCTCACTGAATTTTTACCCAAGGATCCTAATTCTCATCTCTTGAACACAGGATAAGTTAACCTCTGAAATATAATCACTTCTAGAATTAGGATATAGTTGTCAATATGGTCACACAAAATGCAAAAGAAAGTTCAGGGGGAAAAAAAAAGAAGCCATCACTATACACAAAATTTTGAAATTCAGGAAACTATATGGACATCACACAAGCCAACAAGAGCTCAAAGCTTACACCTCAGTTCACGTACAAATACTAATTCAATTTTTTACTGTGTAAAACAGAGTAAGGTGGAACAGTGCTTATTGAGTACCTTTCTGCAACTTGAGACTACTATATCCACCAACACATTTTTTTAAAAGTACAATTCTTGCAAGAAGTTCAAGGTGGTTTTTCCAATTGCTCATAATTTCATTCAGTCTAATTCCCTCTAAAACATCAAAATCCGTTTTTTTAAGAGCCCATTTTGCCTCACTGGTGCAATATTTTATTTTAAAAAGTAAATGTTTTCAAAAAAATAAGGTCTAAAAGAATGGAGTGTAAAGGGGTGGGGGTGGGGCGAGAAGTAAAGGCAAAGAAGGGGCCAACAAAAAAAAGGCTGGTTAGAGGGTATTTTCCTTCTGGAAGCATGCTTTACTTGCACAGGCATCTGAAGTAACGAGCCATACAAACACGACCCAAGAACAGGAATGATCATGTGCGATGAGTGTAAGGCATAATCGTCTGTAGGATGGAAATGAACTGGCACTGGTCATCAAGCAGCGCCAGATGCTTCAGGACCTCGTAGAGGAAATCTAAGAGATCTAAGAAGCAGGCGACACCCTTTCTCTGCCACCCTTTCAAGGGGGAGAGAAACCACTGAGTAACTACCGCCGTTCAGAACTCCAATGGACCCCGAACAGTACGAAACACAAGGAAGACAGCCAAGTGACTGGGGTAAGGCACACACCCCGGAGAGCCTGAAGAAGCGTGCAAACACTGAACGAGTCCCTGAAACGGGTGTGGGTGAGGGGATGTGGGTGTGTGCAAGGGGCAACGCAGGAGTCCCACGGTCCTCTTCCTGCAGCAGAGCAACAGAGGGTAAAAGAAGGGGGAGGGTGAAAAGCAAGAATGACTCATTCCCGAAAGGAAGTGCTCAAGCCATAGGAAGGCTTGCCATCGAGGGGAGGAAGGAGGGGGGCCAGCGAGAGGGCTGTGAGAAGCAAGGTGCTCAGGGCGATGGGGGCAAAAATCAACATCCTGTGGTTCCTGCAGCTCGTCTTTAAGACAGGGGAGGGGTGTGGGGGGTTCGCGGCAGCCGAGTGCCAAGGCCTGGGAAGCCGCGCGGCGCGTGCGCAGTGGTGCTCGGCGGGACCCGCTGAGGCAAAGCCGAGCCGCAGTGACAGAAGCGAGCGGAGCGGCCGCCGAGAGGTACTCACCGAGGCGCAGGGGCTGGAGGTGGTGCTGGGGGTAGGCGACCGCTGGACCGTGACCAAAGCCATCTAGACGCTGCTAGGCTGTTCCGGGCAGGTCATTCTTGTCCTGAATGTGGGGGGCGGAGGGTGAAGGAGCCGGGAGGGGTAAGGGGGTGGGGGGAAGGGGGAGGAGGAGGAGGTCGCGGTGACGGCCCTCAAGCTCCGCACCCACCACCGGACTCTCACAGACTGACGCGCGGAGCCGGCGGCTGCAGGGCGGTTCGGCAGCTGCCGGGCACAATGAGAGCCTCCAGTGCGCAGGCGCCACCTGTCAGCAACCGCCTCTCCCCTCGGCGCGCGCCGCCGCCTTGCCGTAACCCTTGAGCTGCCGGAAGCCGGCCAGAGTGTGCGCTTCTGGCCGCCGCCCGCTCCGGCGTTTTCTCCTTTGCCTTGGAATCGCGCAATTTGCCCGCGCCTTGGGTCTCGGAGTGCGAAGGGGGAAGGGCCGAGGGGAGCATGCTGGGTAAGGGGGCCGGGGGCCGCTGGAGTCCCCTTCTTGGGAGACAACCGTTCATAGTGAGGCGGGGCGTGCAGCTTAACCTACCGTCGTGAAAAGAAACAGGTGAAAATCCTGAGGCCATCACGTATTCTGGTGGGAAAGGGCTCCACGGGGATTCAAACGCTTTCGCTGGATGTGAGAGGACTGAGCTAGAGACCTGCCTTGCACGACCGAGAGACGCGTTTATCATCCCCTTTGACTCGGCTCTCCGGGACTCTTTCTGAGCTTTCTCCCCCTTCTGTCTCGGAGTCTATGATTTATGTTGAGACTTTTTCAAATAAAGATTTTAAATGCAAAGCTTCATGCTACCCTAATGGCGGGGAGAAATCACGGAGAAATTACCGCTCGGCACTCCGATAAAATCCTATCTAAAGGCTCATTCATGATTCCTGAGGTGGAGAGGCTGAGTGAGCCTGGGAGGCAAAGAAAGCTGGACTCAGAGTTGTAAGGGTCCAACCTGTTATTTCCTCTCATTTGCTTCCTGCTGTAAAGAAATTCTTAGTCAAAACAGGATTTGCTCTTGATTCTTCTCCTTTGTCTCTTGATTACACTATTCCATAGACATGTGAAATGTGGATTAAAAATAAAGGAATAATTTTCTAGACGATACACTGCCAGCAAAACATAAATCAAGAATGTAGTGGACAATCAAAATTAAAAAGGAAAACTCGCACTATGCAAATTTCATTGGTTATATGCACAGAGTTGACAAAGCAAATTCTCAATTTAAATGGATTCGCTGGTGAATACCACCATACATATCAGAGCTGTAGAAAACATTCTGGAGTTTGCAGTTATTAAAGCCCACCTCCTCTTGTTTGTCACTCAAAGACGCTCTTGGATCTCATTGCTCCTTTTAAACTGACAGGGCTGTCATGAGCTCTTTCTGGTTGCTCTATGGTTAAGTGCCACAAGAGCCCTCTGTGTTGAGCCTTTGTTCTCTCCCTGGTGCCCTGTGATTGAAATAATTAGCAGAGAGCTTCCATCAAGAATCAGACACTGAGGGTCCCTGTACTGTACAGTTCTATGTAGAGTGTATTGAAGAGAAGCCAAATGGTAGGCTTTTGCCCCCTGGTGGTGGTCAAGAGTGCCTGAAAGACAAAATTAAAGATATGGTTCACAGATTAAAAGATCTGCGTTTTTCCCAGAGCTACTTACTATTGTAAACAGGAAAAGAAAAGACAAGGTTCAGAAGGAAGAACTTTGAACCAATGCTTAAGAGACCAAACAGGAAGCTATATACATAGTCAAGATATACATAGCTAAAAGCTGAATGAACTCAGATAAATGAAATAATATGTGATTTATAAACAAAAGTATCATTAAAAAAAAAAAGTATTCAAACCAGTAGGTCTTAGTATTGTACTTATATGTGGATTCTCTTACAGATTCAAGGACAGCAACACTGATTACCTATTTTGTGTAGCAACATATTCTCAGGAAATATTTTATTTAGAAGATGAGAGACTGTTTAACTACATTAACCTTACAGTGGGAAAGAACACTGTAAAAACCAGAAAGACCTGGTTTCTAGTTCCAGATCTGTAAAACCTTAAGCAATAGCTTGAACTTTTTGAGCTTTAGTCTTTTCATCTGTACAATGGAGCTTCTCCCCTCTAGATCACAGGATTCTTGCGCTCAAATGAGATAATGTAGAGTGCAGTAAAAACTGTAAAGCCCCGTGTGTAATTAAGATAACTATTATTCTCTGAAGTATGTCCCAAGTTCTGTAAGCTTTTGTTGAGTGCACGTATGTGCAGAGAATAGTGTCAAGCAAAAAGAGAATAAAAAGAACAAAAAGACATGATTTGTGTCTTTTTTTAAACTGTAAGCACATTTATTGAGAGCGTGTTATGTGTTGATAGCTTTATATTCAATATTTCATTTATTTTTGCAATATCAATGAGATACTGATATTTAAATTCAATATCTCATTCCTGTCCAATTTTAAAGATGAGGAAACTGAGGCTGTGAGGGGGAAGTAACTTGTCCAAGGTCACATAGTTTAACTTGAGACTTCAATGCCTGGCCCCACTAGGCTCAGTTGCCTCTTACATCAGGGTTCAGGTATCCCCTGGTGTAGCAGTTTGATATTGTTGATGAGTTCCAAAAAGAAATATTGGATTATGTTTGTAAACTGGTCTTTTCCTCTGGGTGTGTTCACGTGTATTAGATTCAGAGGTTTTACTTTTACTTAATTAAATTATGATTAGGGCTTTACTTAATTAAATTATGATTGGGGACTCACAGATAAAAGACATGACAAAGGACAGAGTTGGAGTTTTGATGTTGAAGTTTTAATTCTGGAACCTGGGGAAGTAAGCACACAGAGGAGCTTGTTGGTGAGGAAGGAGAGAAGGACCTGGGAAAAGAGATGAGCTGTTGGCATGGTAGTCTACAGCTGGCCTTGTGCAGAGAAGCAAGCCCAGGGAAGAGAAGAACCCAGGAAGCCTGAATTCTTGGCAGATGTCGGCAGCCATCTTGCTCCAACACGTGGCAACAAATTTTGGTGAGGGAAGTAACATGCTTTATGGCCTGGTAATTGTAAGCTTCTTCCCCAAATAAATGCCCTTTTATAAATGCCAACAGATTTCTGGTCATTTGCATCAGCACCCCTTTGGCTGACTAATACACCTGGGTACATCATAGTATGACCATGAAGGACCTGAATCCACAGTTGCATGATGTATCTTGGAGTATCAACTGTATGCCAAGATGATTATTATTATCAACATTGATGGTTAAAAAAAAGTGGAAAAAATTATGTTCATATTTTTTTAAATGTATCATGGAGCAGACTACAGAATTTGCATGAATCTTCAAGATAAAACGAGATTTCTACAAAGTTTTGCTCTGATGCTGGATATTTATAGCTAGGCCTCCAGACCCTCGGGAATATGAGCTCTTAAAACTATTTTTTAAAATATCTGTAATATAACTAATACATAAATATACTTACTATCTTACAGATAAGGAAACAGTTCTCTTTAACCATGTCCCCCAATCCTGATTTCTTCTCTTCCTCCCTCGTCAGAAGTTATCTCTGTTGTCAATTTGCTGAGTTTTCCAAGACTTTCTGTACATATATATGTCCATAGAAATTATATAATCTGTGTTTTTCTTTCTATATAAATAGTATCATACTCTACATTTTTATGACATTCTGCAACTTGCTTTTTTCATTCAGCCATATATTCAGGAAATCTGTCCATTTTAGTACACAGAGTCTACCTTGTCCTTTTAAACTGCTGCATAGTATTCCACTCTATGAGTGTGTCATTGCTTATGTAATCATTTCCCAATTAATTGACATTTGTTTCCAAATTTCATTACAAACAATTCTGCAAGGAACATCCTCAAACATGTTTATGTGTGCACATGTGCAAGGGTTTCTTTAGGGTGGGTACTGAGTGGCAGTTTCTGTGTCCTGAGGTATGTGCCTTTAAAATTTTAATAGTGTTACAGTTCCTTAAAGTGGCTGTATTTGTACTTGATTACATCAGGAAACTACCTTTCTTTTATCACTGATTTCAACCATGCTCTGGAAAATCACATCGCTTTTTGGTCATTTTAAGCTATAAGAAAAGGTCTCACTTTCAGGTATGAAAAAGTCCAGTCTGGCATAATTCAAAATGTCAATATTATATTCAACTGAAAGCAACCTGAGGTGGAGAAAGGACAGGGATCTGGTCTTTCAGTGTCCTCTTTTTTTTTTTTTTTAACTTTCTATTTTGAAATAATTTCAAACTTACAGGATAGTACAAAAATAGTATAAAACCCATACAGAGAACTCCAACATACTCCCCACCCAGATATCCATATCCACACTTTTAGCTTTTCACTGCACTTGCTATATCATTCTATCTATCTATCTTCTAAACCTTTGAAAGTAGGTTGTATACGTTGTGCTCCTTGTACACTTAATACTTCCATGTGTGTTGCCTAAGAACCAGGATATTCACTTATATAGCCTCTTTAAGTACAGTTATCCAGTTCAAGAAATTTAACATTGATGTAAAGCTTACAGTCTATTTTCTGATTTTTTCATATGTCGCAATAATGTCCTTTTGGGCCTTTTCTCTTCCATTACTAGATCCTGTCCAGGATCATGGATTGCCTTTAATTTCCATTATCTCTTTAGTTGCTCTTTTTTTGTACAATACAAACTTCCCCATCTCAGCCATTCCCAAGCATACCCTTCAGTGGGATTAATCACATTCACAATGTTGCACTACTATCATCACCAACCATTACCAGACCTTTCCCATCACCTCAAACAAAAGCCCTATATTCATTAACAGCCCATTCCTTCTCCCCTTCATACACACACACTTCTTCCCCTGGTAACCTGTACTTTCTATAAATTTGCATATTCTAGCTATTTCATATGTGGAATCATATAATAACTGTCCCTTTGTGTCTGATTTATTTCACTTAACATGATCCTGCCTTTCCTTAACAGTAGAATAAGTAGATTAGTAGTCAAGAAATCTTATCTTTAGGTAAGGAACATTTTTGTTCAGTATATGCAAGGTGTTAAAACCCTGGTCGAAACTAAATAATAAGATACCTAAATTTATATTAAGCTTGTTTGTATCAGAAAGTTAATTAATTTACATGGGAAATAGCTCTTCCTGTTATATAACCTTCTAAGGAAAGTAAGATTTGGAAATTATTGGTACCTGTTTATTAATTTATTTACCATTAATTAAGATATCTATTGAGTGTGTATTATATACTAGACACTATTTAAAGAACAACATAAATATTTAACTACCTCTTAGCACCTCATAGTATGTAGGCAGGGAAAGCATATCAACAAACAATTTCTGTACAGTTTAGTGGTACCATGGCTTCAGTGACCTCTGCTAGGTCCCAAGGGAGATATACATATATATATATATATATATATATACAGGAGAAGTCTAGATATGCACAAAGTACTATAGAAACACGGAGGAGACCATCTAGACAAATATACTCTTTATTACATTGGCTTTCAGGCTTTGGCCATAGATCCCAATATAGCCACTTTGTGAAATGAGCTGGATCACGTGCAAACATTTGAAATGTATGCTCTCTGACCATTTATGCTTACTTTTTTCTGAGTTCCACCCTGGTTCCTACTTGGTCTTCTAGTCATCTGAGGGAGGAGGTATCCATTTCTAATAAAGAGAAGATCCTAGGAACCTCTTACTCTGCTAGCTAAATGTGAGAAGAGAGGCCAAGAGCAGGATTCCCAAAAAAGGACCCCAAGAGACAAAAGTCCTCCTAATCTCTTTTTTTTAAAATTTTGTACATTTAATAATTGAAAATATAAACAAAAAAGAAAAAGAAAACACAGTTGAATAAAGACGTTTCTCAAACATACTGGATACATATAAATTTTTTTTTAATCATACAATATGTTACACTATATTTGGTTCATAGTAAAGCAATCATACAGTATTTGTCCTTTTGTGTCTGGCTTGCTTTGCTCAACTTAATGTCCTCCAGGTTCATCCATGTTGTCATATGCTTTATAACTTCATTTCTTCTTACAGCTGCATAATATTCCATCGTGTGAATATACCACAGTTTGTTTATCCATTCATCTGTTGGTGGACACCTGGCTTGTTTCCAACTTTTGGCGATTGTGAATAATGCCACAATGAACATCGGTGTGCAGATGTCTTTTCGTGTCACTGCTCTCAGTTCTTCTGTGTATATACCCAGTAGTGATATTGCAGGGTCAGGCGGCAAGTCTGTATTCAGCTTCTTTGGGAAATGCCAAACAGTCCTCCACAGTGGCTTGTTTTGATTTGCATTTCCCTAATCATCCTAATCTCTTTATAGCACTTGTCCAACCCGTAATGGAGGCCAAGTAGTGCTATTGGAATCCATTTAATTCTTATATCACCATGTCTTCTGGGGTGAAATAATAGGGCAACTTTTGAAAACTCCTGAGATGAACTGGTTCTTTTTTTTTTTTTTAAGACTTATTTTTTTATTTACTTTTATCCATTTTAAGTCCCCCACCCCTGTTTTTTGCTGTTTTTGTGTCCATTCGCTGGGCAATTCTCTGTGTCTGTTTCCTAATGTCTCCTCTTCTCATCGTTCTCCTGTCTTCATGGGGATTCGATCCTAGGGAACTCCGATGTGGGAGAGAGGCGTTCTCCCACCTACACCACCTCAGTTCCTGGTTATTTGGCACATCTCGTCTTGGTTCTCCCTTGTGTCGCTCTCCTGTTACATCGTCATCTTGTTGCATGGCTCGGCCGGGTCTGGCAGCGCGCCCGCGTGCATGGCCTGGGGGTGCTCCTTCTATATATATTTTTTCTTTATTTTACCAGGAGGTCCCAGGGATCGAACCCAGATCCCCCTATATGAGAGACAGACACCCAACCCTTTGAGCCACATCCACACCCCTCAACTGGTTCTTAAGCTTTGAGAACCTAATGAAAAAATTTTACCTTCTCTCCAGAAAGATGCACATGCATATTTCACACACCCACTGAAATCCACCTAAGAGCCCCAGTCCAAGAATCCTGATCTAAAAGTTCAAACAGTACTTCCCAACATTTTTCACATCACGATACACAGAGAAAAGATGATACGTGTACAATACACTGGGATAAATTAAAGGGGATTTGGAAGCAATTATATTGGGCTTGGTGAAAAAAAAAGTTTTCTTTGTAATACATAATTTCAATGAGAAAAATATTAAGGATGATATTTAGAAGTGAATTTGTATAATGCTTCCAAATAAAATCTTTTTAAAAATTTAGCGAAAAAACCTGAGATTGCTTTTGTGAATGTTGTTTTAACGTAGAGTTTTATGATTGAAATGACTGTATGCAATTCTTGAAAAAGACAGTTTAACAGTGATCTCTTAAAGTGCTTGGCGGTTATAATTGATAAGAGCTTTGTTCATACAAGTAGGCAATAAAAGATTTTCACAATAATTCAAAGTTTATAAGTATAAATTATATTTGCCTTTAATAGCTCTTACTTTTCTTCCATCGACAAATGTATTGAGGAAATATATGAAAATATCTTCCAGTGGTGTCATTGGATTTAGAATTCACTCAAACATTTTTCATATCAAGTATATATTGCAAAATAAAGACAGAGCTCTAATTTGCAGAGCACATCTATTATCATGTTATTGGAGCTGGTGTCTAGGTTCTTGGCTATGTCACATAAAGGAATTTAAGGACATGCCATAAGGTAGGCAAGGGAGTAAAGAATTTATTAAGAAACAAGAAAAGATATAGGTACACACCCGAGACATGGGTGTGGGCCATGCTACAGGGTAAGACGTGCAGGCCGTCTCTAGGGGGGTTAGGGTTTATGCTGATTGGAGTATTTAGGACAGAGCAGGAAAAATTCATTGGACAGTGTAGCCGTTTGGAAGTTTCATATAATTATGAATTCCAAAAACAGATATTTGATCATGCTCATAAACTGGTCTGCTAATCTGGGCATGATTAAGTTATGATTAGGACATTAACTGGGCCACCCTTGGTGGGTGGGGGAATCAAATATAAAAGGCAAGGCAAAAGACAGAGAAAGCAGTTTTGAGTTGGAGTTGTGATGTGGAGTCTTGAGCTGGAGCCCCGGGAAATAGCGTACAGAGGAGCTTGGTCATAAGGAAAGAGAGAATTTCCCAGCTCGTCTTTGGACAGCCAATTTCTCCCAGAAACTCATCAAGGACCTTTCATCGAACTTTCATCGGAGACCCTGGTTTGCAGCCTGCCTGTGGAACCTGGACTTGTGCATCCCCACGGTCATGTGAGAGACTGTTATAAAATCTTATATTTTTGACAGATATCTCCTGTTGATTCTGTTTCCCAAGAGAACCCTAATACAGATGGTTTTGTTTTTTGTTTTTTGTTTCTTTTAAACGAATCAATTTTGTTGATACGTTAATAAAGCATTAATCCATCCAAAGTGTAAAATCAATGGCATTCAGTGTAATCAGATATTTATGCATTCATCACTTCAGTCATTCTTAGAGCACTTTCATTGTTCCAATAAGAAGAAGAAGAAGAAAAAACAAACAAAAACAAAACTCATCACTTCTCAATCTGTCTATGCTTTCCCTGCCGTATATAGCTCCTATTCTTTTTCCTTCTCTCTAGTATATTTGTATTTATATTTTGTAAAAACAGTTTTATATATGCAATATCACCCATATTCATGTTTTCCATGAGGTTTTACTGTCTTACACAGTCCCATGTTATAGTTTTTAGCTTTTCTTCTAGTAATATACATGACCT
>JAQZBX010080236.1:0-13854 GCA_029593785.1 Cabassous unicinctus
ATCCATTTTAAACCCCCCCTTCCCCATTTTGCTGTTTTTTTGTGTCCATTCGCTGGGCAATTCTCTGTGTCTGTTTCACCTCTTCTCATCCTCCTCCTCCAGTCTTCACCAGGATTCGATCCTGGAGACCTCCAATGTAGGAGAGAGATGTTCTGCCATCTGCGCCACCTTGGCTCCTGGTTTTTCAGAGCTTTCGGAGCGTCGCGTCTTGTCTCTCTCCTTTTACGTCATCATCTTGCTGCATGGTGGCTCCGCGGCTCACCGGCACACAGAGCCTGGCGGCTCACCGGCACACAGAGCCTGGCCATCATTTCATTTTGATATTAGGAGTTCTTCTTATATTCTGGGTATGAATCCTTTTAAGAGATATGTATTGCAAATATTCTCTCTCATTCTGGGCTTGCCTTTTTACTTCCTTAATGTTGTCTGTGATAGGCTAATGTGTCAACTCGGCCAGGTATTGGTGTACAATTGTTGGTCAAGCAAGCACAGACGTCCATTTCATGGACTTTAATCATCAGTGAGTTGATTGCATAGATGGCTGGTTACATGTACAATCAACTGAGGAGACTGCAGTCAGCAATGAGTGATGTCTCATCCACTCAGTTTAAGGCCTTTAAAGGAGAAGTAATTTCAACATTCAGAGAGAGAATCCCCATCTCTACTTCAGATAGCCAGCATCTCCTGGGGAATTCAATGAGGACCTTCATCTGAGTCCCTGCCTTGCAGCCTGCCCTACGGAATTTGAACTTGTACATCACCATGGTCGCTTGAGACAATTTTATAAAATCTCATCCTATTTACAGTTATCTCCTGTCGGTTCTATTTCCCTAGAGAACTTTGACTTAATACATTGTCTTTGATAAACAGAAGTTCTGATTTTAATGAAGTTCCTTTTATCAATATTTTCTTTTTTTAAAAATTTATTTTAGTTGTTTATTTATTCCCCTCCCCCCAAGATAGTTCCTTTGTCTGTCTGCTCATTATCTGCTTGTCTTCTTTTAAGAGGCACTGGGAACTGAACCTGGGACCTCCCATGTGGGAGGTGAGTGCCCGACCACTTGAGCCACTTCCACTCCCTGCTGGTTGCATCATCTGCTGGCTGCATCGTCTGCTGGTTGTAGTATCTGCTTGTTGTGGTGGTTACGGCATCTGCTGGTTGCAGCGTCTGCTTGTTGTGGCATCTGCAGTGTCTGCTGGTTGTGGCACCTGCTTGTTGTGGTGTCTGCTCGTCCTCTTTAGGAGACACTGGGAACTGAACCCAGGACCTCCCATGTGAGAGGTGGGCAACCAATTGCTTGAGTCAGTGTTTTCTTTTATTAGTGTTTTTGTGTTCTAGTTAAGAAATATTTGCCTTATTCCAAAGTCATGATGTCATTCTCTTATGTTTTCTTTCAAAACCTTTATTGTTTTAACTTTCGTATTTAATTTGGTTTTTCCATCTTGAATTATCTTGTCTGGTGCAAAATACTGGTCAAAGTGTATTTTTACCCAGTATGGGTACCCAGTTCAGCCAGTACCATTTATACAAAAAAGAAAATATCCTTTCCTGTCTCTGAATTCTCTGATACCTCTATCACAAATCAGGTAGCTGTTATGACCATTTCTGGGCTCTTTGTGTTTTATTGACCTATTTTTACTCTAATACAAGCACTGAATTTATTGCTCTTGTTTTAAGACTTCACATCTGATAGTGTAGGCCTCTCACTTTGATGTCCTTCAATATTGTCTTGGATATTATAGGTCCTTTGCATTTCTTTGTACATTTCAGAATCAGTGTATCAATTTCAACAAAAAAAACCCTATATTTACCCTTTTTGGTGCTTTTCATTTCTTCCAGATACCAGTTATATCTGATATCATTTTATTTCTTGTGGCACAGATATGATGGCACCAAATTATCTCAGGATTTGTTAGTCTGAAATAACATTGACTGATATACTCACCTTCAATTTTGAAGCATATTTTCACTAGGTGTAGAACTCCAAGTTGGCAGTTTCTTTCTTTTTTTTTTTTCCTTTTAGCACTTTAAAGAAGGCAGGCCATTATCTCTTGGCTTTCTTATAATCTGTTGAGAAGTCAGGGATAAACCTACTGCTGCTTCCTTGAAGGTCATGTGTCCCTGCTCATACCCCCTTTTGTCCACCTTTTGTGCTTTTATGATTTTAGTTTTGTCTTTGGTTTTCTACATTTGCTTATGATGGTCATCATATGATTTTCTTTTAATTTATTCTGCTTAGGGTTTGTTGAGATTTTTGAATTTATGGGTTGATATCTTTCATCAGGTTTGAAAATTCTTGTTGATTGTCTTTTCAGATATTACTTCTGCTTCATTCCCTCTCCTCTTCTGGCAGTCCATTTATATGTTAGATCTTTTGTCTATTTCCAACCTATCTTTTATGCTTTGTTCTTTTTCTTCTATTCTTCTCAACTTTTCCCAATCTAGTGGGTATAAATGGCACTTTTTATTTGCAATTATCTTGTTACTCTTAAGTTCTACCTTTTTATATGTATTTTCTATTTGTCACTAATATTTCCTTTTCTATGATGACTATTCCCCTTTTTTCTTTATTTTCTTATTGATTAATAAAAATTTTTTAATAACTATGATACTAATCTTTTTGTTATAATGCAAATATCTTATCCCAGTTTGTAGGTTATTGTTTCACTTTCTTTTTGGTGCCTTTTGATGAACAGAGTTCTTCATTTTGATATAGTTAAATTTATTGGTCCTTTGCTTTAACATTAGTCTTCTTTATATTTTAGTTAAATCCTTTCCAACCCCAACCTCATAAACATATTCTGCTATATTTTCCTGTAAAATTTTTAAATTTTATTTTTTATGTTTAAGTATTTACTGTAGCAGAAATTCATTTTTGTTTATGGTGTATTTCTCCATATAACCAGTTATTACAGTACCATTTACTGGATCATCCCTCCTTTGCTTAATGATCTGTAATCTAACCATTATAACATAGCCAGGTTTCATCTGTGTTTGGTCTGTAAGTTTTATAGCTCTGTGCCAATACCACATTGTCTTAATTATGATAGTTTTATAATATGTCTTGCTATTTGAAGGACAATTGGCCTCACCCGATCATTCTTCAGAGGTGTCTTGGTTATTCTTGGGCCTTTGCTTTTGCCAAATATCCCAAAGTAGCCTGTTGAAATTTTCTTTGGCATTGTATTGGATCTGGAATATTATTTGCTCTTTGCATATATATAGGAAGGAAATAAACTTCTATAGTATATGTAACCAACTTGCTAAAGTCTCATATTATTTATAATAATCATATGTTGATTATTGAGTGTTCTTTGTTGATAATCTTGTTTTGTTTCTTCCTTTCTAATCCTTGTAGCTCTTAATTCTTCTTGTTTCTTCTGCCAACTAGGACCTCAAGGAAGTGGTGGAATAGAAGTGGTGATAAAAGTCTTATTTCTTATTTTTGAAGGGAATGTTATTACTTCAATGTCAAGACTGATAGTCATGTAGCTTTTGGTAGATATCATTTGTATCTTTGTAGTTTGCAAAGATTCTTTAAAAGTCATGAATGGGTGCTAAGTTTTACCAAATGTTTTTTTTCCCCTGCATCTGTTAAGATTATCATATGGTTTTAATTTTTCTAATTAATTAATTTAGTAATTATATTATTATTTCTGAGAACTTTAACTACTCTTGTATCCTGAAATAAACCCACCTTGGTATTGTACCTTTATATATATATAAAATGTTTAATTCAGTTTGCAAATATTTTAAAATTTTTGCACCTGTGTTAATGAGTGAGACTTGCCTGAATTTTTCCTTTCCTTTTCTATCCTTGAATGGCTTTGGTATCAAAATTATATTGGCCTCCTAAAAATGATTTGGTGAGTATTTTCTCCATTCTTAATGTACCCCAAAAGAATTTGTATAAGATTGGAATAGTCTCTGTTTCCTGAATGTTTGACAGAATTTACCTGTAGTACAATTTTAGCATGGTGTTTTCTCTTCAAAGGATTTATAAGAGCACTTTTTGTTTCTTTTATGCAGGTTTTCTCAACACTGGCACTATTGACATTTTGGGCTGGGTAATACTTTGGTGTGGGGAACGTAGACTGTAGAATGTTTAGCAACAGCATCTCTGGCTCCTACCTGTGACATGCCAATACCAGTCCCCCAGTTGTGACAACCAAAAATGTCTCCAGACATTGCCAAATGTCCCCTGGAGGTCAAAATTTCCTTCACTTGAGAAAACCACTGCTTTAATGGTTACAGAACAATTCACACTTATATATTTTCTCGAGTCACTTTTGGTGAATTGTATTTTTCAGGGAAAGTGTATTTTCTAGGTTATCCTAGGCCCCATGCCAACTGATAAGCTGAAGGGATTAATACCATGACATACCTGCAACCCTTGTTAAACACACTGGTTGAGAAGTTTTGCATTAGACACTTGTTTAGTATAAGTTTATTGATAAATTCAAGTTGTTGTTTTTTAATCTGAAAAGTTTTTATTTAATTCTCATTCTTGAACAAGTTTTGCTGGGTTCACAATTCTGGGTTGACAGTTATTTTCATGCTGCACTTTAAATATGTTATTCTACTGCCTTTTATTCTCATTGTTGTTTCTTTTTAAGTGATTTGTGTGTTGCTTTTAGATCTTTTCTTAATTTTTAATATTCTGAAGATTCACAATAATGGTCTAGATATGGATTTAAAATTTTAAAAAATTTATCCTACTTAAGATATGCTATGCTTCCTATATGTGTTAATTTGTGTTTGTCATCGTTTCTGGAAAATTCTAAGCAGTCATCTCTTCAAATAGTGTCTCGTTTCCCTTTTTCTCTCTTTTCTTCTGGAATTTTTATTAGACATATGTTAGATATTTTTATTCTGTGTTCCATATGTAGAGTGATTTGCTGTATGTTGTGTCATGGGAAGACAGGCTCAGGCACAACCATAACTTTCAGCAAATGACCACTTTATACACCTGGTTGTTCACACAGCACAAAGGGTCCAAAAGAGCAGAGGAACAGATTCTATCATGACAAGTGTCCCAGGGAGGCCAGCTGCTCCAGTCTGGGTCAGTAGATGGCAGTTCCACTTTGTGAGGGAGAAGAGAAACCCTGTGCTGTTTTAATATTGAGTAATTTATACACTCCAGGGGGAGGGGGCCCTGCCACTATGAGTTCCTGCTGCTTTTTCCTGGTTTCCTCTTTAAGGTATGGTTGGGCCTTTTCATTATATCTAACATCTCCCTCGACTGCAGAATGAAAATGGATTTAGCAATTCTAGATCTCTGTTCATTCTACTTTTAACTCATTTATTTTGTTATTTCAACAATTTTAAAAAATTTTGGTTATTTTTCAAATCCCCCTTATCATTTTGTAGACTTATTGCTTGCTCATTTTCTATATTCTATCTTTTGCTTCTACATTGTTTACGTAGTTATTTTATATTCTATACCTGCTATTCCAGTATCTAAAGGACTTGAGTGTCCAAATCTGTTGTTCATTGTTTCTGCTAACTCTCATTCATAGTTGTATTAGTCATAGTTCCCTAGGGAAGCATAATCGACAGGAAATATGTGTATATATATATATATCTACATAATGTAAATATTTTGAGTTTTTAAAATAGGATTTGGTTCACACAACTGTGGGGATGGGCAAGCCCAAATTCTGTAGGGCAGGCCACAAGCTGGGAACTCTGATGATGTTTTTGATGAATTCCCCAGGAGAAGTTGACTGGCTGAGATAGAGATGGAAATTCTTTCTTTTGACTGCTGAAATCATCACTTCTCCTTTTAAGCCTTTCAACTGATTGGATGAGACTTCTCTCATTGTTGAAGGCAGTCCTCTCAGTTGATTGCAGATATAATCAACCAGTTGTAATCCACTTAATGATTTAAATCCAGGCAATACCCTCACAGCAACAACCAGGCCAGTGCTTTCTTGACCAAACTAGCCAAGTTGACAAATGAACTTAACCATCACAACAGTGATTTGTTTCTTTGTCTGTTTGCTGATCTTTGATTATATATTCATATTAGATTGCTTTTTTTTTATTTTAAAGATTTATTTATTTACTTTATCCATTTTAAACCCCCCTTCTACCCCCTCTCCCCGTTTTGGTATTTTGTGTCTATTTGCTAGGCAATTCTCTGTGTCTGTTTCCTGCCCTCCCTTCTCCTCCTTCCCCTCCAGTCTTCACCGGGATTCAATCCTGGAGACCTCTGATGTGGGAGAGAAGCGTTCTGCCACCTGTGCCACCTCAGTTCCTGGTTTTTCAGCATGTCTCATCTTGGTTCTCCCCTATGTATCTCTCCTGTTATGTCATCATCTTGCTGTGTGGCTCTGCGGGGCCTGACATGCCCACGTGCGGGGCCTGGCAGCATGCATGCCTTCTATATATATTTATTTATTTATTTTATTTTATTTTACCAGGAGGTCCTGGGGATCGAACCCAGGTCCCTCCATATGGCAGACTAACGCCCAACCATTTGAGCCACATCCGCCCCCTTAGATTGTTTTTAATTTGAGAATTCTTTCCTCCACAGATGATTCTTTTGCTGCTTCAAGGAACCAGATGAGCCTACTGACCTTGGTCTCCTTTAATTCCCTCCAGGTTCCCAATCTAATTTTGGAGTCTCAAGTTCTGTTTATTCATTCATTCTTGAAACATTCATTTAGCTTGCCATGGGCAAGGAATTAATGATTTGGGAGATTCAAATGTGGATAATACATACTATGCCATTAAGAAACTTGAGGTCTAGTACAAGAAAAAAAATGCCACTAAGGAGGTATAAACAAAAAGCAGAGAAGGCTTTGGGATAGTCATGGTACTGTCTTAGGGTCTTGCTAGAAAATAGATGCCACATACAAATGGGTAAACTCTGGAGAGTTTAAAGAAGGTATTATTTCTAAGAGAGTAAAAAGGGTTAAGGGAAAACAACATGGAATATCTGGCTAGCAACAGTAGGTAGCCATTACCACCCTTAGATAAGGGCAAAGATAGGAACTTGCTATCAAGATTCGGATGGTAGCTATGTAGAGGTCCTTTTGGTGGAAGCTATGGCCTCTGGTAAAGGGCCATTGTTAACCAGAGTTGACTTTCTGTGAGACCTGGGGTACTCAATACCCCAGGCTCTTCCTGTCTTTCAGTCTCCTGCCAGAGTCTTCCATTCACTGTATCCAACCAGAAGCCAGAGGGTAAGGGAAACTGTTTTACACAGTTTATTCAGGATAGCTTCCTGGGGCACAGAACAGAGTAGAGAATGGAGCTGGAGTTGCAAATCAAATACATGCAGCACAATTGGCTCTTTAAGGACACAGAAGATACCAATCTCTGCAGAATTTGAGAAAGGTCCTCTAGAAATAGAGAATCTTAAAGGTAGAGCGATATGGAAGTAAGGAGTGTGTTAAAAAATGGACAGTATTTCAGACAGTTTGGAGTGTATGTTGAGCAAAGAGGAATAATAGTCCATAAAAATGAAAAGATTGTTTAGTATTTGCTAATTGTTACACAGTTTTTTATTAATTAAATCTTGCATCATGTTATGCCCTTTATAAATGCATGATAATCAATATTGTCTTCATCACTAGGTAGAAGAGACTGGATTAAGTTCTGTGCCTCAGTATTGTTGACTGAGTGACTCACTAGTATTGGTTTTGTACAAATAGTAGAAAGAGTGGGAGTCATTTAGAAAGCAAGGCCTACAGTTAAGAATATAGGCTCTGGAGTTGATTTAGACCATCTGCAGTTGAATTCTGGCTCTACTGCTTTCCACTCTGCTAACCTTAGGCAAATTATCTAATCTAGGCCTCTGTTTTCTCATTTGTAAAATCCACACAGTAATATAACTATATCACAAAGTTGTTGTGAGGATTAAATGAGTGATTCATATAAAGTACTTAGCCCAGAGCCCAGCAGACACTGTCAATAAATGTTATTTATTTTTATTATGTTTAGGGAGGGGATAATAGTTGTCTTCAAATATTTGAAATGCTGTCATGAAATAGGGATTAACTTCCTATTTTCATGAGAACCTCTAGGGTCAGAACTAAGACAAATAGTGTGTAAGTAACAGGCAGACAGATTTTGAATTACTATAAGAAAAAATTTTGATCATTTAAAGTTGCTTAAATTAGAATGGGTGCGCTCATGAGATAATGACTTGCATACCAAGGGAAGAATTTAAGAAAAGGCTGAGGATATTTTAAGGTGTATTCATGCCTCCCAGATTGGCAAAAATGAGATAAAACCTTCAGGAGACTTTTCAAATATGAGCCTATTATAGTTATTCCCCAAATCTATGAAAATTGAAGCTCTGAATAAAATGAAACATGTTTGATTTCTTTTTCCCATTTCTCTTTGTTCCTCTTGATAAGGTTTAGTTTCCCTACCCCCAAATCCAGCTTAAATGTCATTTGTATTTATTTAAAAATATTTGTTGAAGTCATACAAATGTGATAGTTTTTTTCTAGGTACTATGATAAGTACCATAAACAAGGCACATGAGGTTCATGCCCTAATGGCGCTTTAAGCAATTCTAGCAGAGGGAGATAGAAAGTAAAACAGTGAAATAATTTTAGGTAGTTTTATGTGACATGTGAATAAAATACAACAGAATTAATGGAATGAAGAGATACTAGGGCCTGGGGTGGTAGAGATGATGCTTTTGGGTAAGATGTTCAGGGAAAGCCTCTCTGAGGAGGTGACTTTTTTGGTTTTTCTTTATTAGAGAAGTCATGACTTTACAGAACAATCATGCAGAAAATACAGGATTCCTGTATACCACCCCAACACCAACACCTTACACTGGTGTGGAACATTTGTTCACAATGTTGTGCTTCCATCACTACCATCTATTATGAAAGCTTTTCAGTCATTCCAAATAGGAACCCTGTACATTTTCAGCCTTAACGTCCCATTCCTTATCTCCACCCCTCCTCTGGCAACCTATATTCTAGAATCTGACTTTATGAGTTTGCTTATTCTAATTGTTTCAAATCAGTGAGATCATTCAATATTTGTCCTTTTGTGTCTGGCTTATTTCACTCAACCTGATCTCTTCCAGCTTTATCCATGTTTTCACATGTATCAGGTCTTCATTCCTTCTTATGGCTGAATAATATTCCATTGTATATATATATATACCACATTTTAATTATCCATTTATTTGTGGATGGACACTTAGGTTGCCTCCATCTTTTTGGCAATTGTGAATAATGCTGCTAAGAACATGGTGTGCAAATATCTGTTCTAGACCCTGCTGTCAATTCTTTTGGCATGTACTTAGTAGTAGGATTACTGGATCGTATGGTAGTTCTATACTTAGCTTTCTGAGGAACCGCCAAATTGTCTTCCACAGTTGCTGCACCATTTTACATTCCACCAACAATGAATGAGTGTTCCTATTTCTCTCCATTTTCTCCAACACTTGTTATTATTATTTTTTTAACCGCAGCCTTTCTAATGGGTATGAAATATTATCTCATTGTGGTTTTGATTTGCTTTTCCCTGATGGCTAATGATGTTGAGCACCTTTTCATGTGCCTCCTGACCATTTGTATATCTTCTTTGAAGAGATGTCTATTCAAGTCTTTTGCCCATTTTTAAATTGGGTTGATTGTCTTTTTGTTAAGTTGAAGGATTTCTTTATATATACCGGATATTATTCCTTTATCGGACATGTAGTTTCCAAATAGTTTCTCTCATTGTGTAGGTTGTCTTTTTACTTTCATGATATAATCCTTTGAGGAACAGAAGTTTTAAATTTTCATGAGGTCACATTTATTTATTTTTTCTTTTGTTGCTTGTGCTTTTGGTATAAGCTTTAAGAAACCATTGCCTAACACAAGATCCTGAAGATACTTCCCTAAGTTTTCTTCTAGGAGTGTAATAGTTCTAGCTTTCAATATTTAGGTCTTTGATCCATTTTGAGTTGGTTTTTGTATATGGTGTGAGGTAGGGGTCCTCCATCTGTTTTTGTTTTTTTAATTTAAAATTTTTTTTTGGCAAATGGAGATCCAGTGTTCCCTGCACCATTTGTTGAAGAGACCATTCTTTCCCAATTGAATGGTCTTTATTACCTTGTCAAAAATCAGTTGCCAATAAATGTGAGGGTTGATTTCTGAGCTCTCAATTCCATTCCATTGATCTATATGCCTGCTCTTGTGCCAATACTATACTGTTTTGATTACTGTGGCTTTTTAATAAGTTTTAAGATAGGGAAGTGTGAGTCCTCCCAACTTCATTCTTCTTTTTCAAGATGGCTTTAGCTATTTGGTGCCACCCTTTCATATAAAGTTGATGATTGGCTTTTCCATTTCTGCAAAGAAGGTTGTTGGAATTTTGATTGGGATTGCATTGAATGTATAAATTGCTTTGGGTATTATTCACATCTTAATGATATTTAGTGTTCCAATCCATAAACATAGAATATTCTTCCATTTATTTAATTCTTCTTTGATTTCTTTTAGCAATGTTTTGTAGTTTTCTGTGTACAAGTCCTTTATGTTAGATTTATGTTGGATTTATTCCTACATATTTGATTCGTTTAGTTGCTATTGTGAATGGAATGTTTTTTCCTTGATTTCTTTTTCCAATTGTTTATTGCTTATGCATAGAAACACTATTGATCTTGGGTGTTGATTTTGTACCCTGCCACATTGCTGAATTCATTTATTAGCTCTACGAGCTTTGTTGTGGTCTTTTCATGGTTTTCTGTATTTAGGATCATGTCATCTTCAAATAGGGAAAGTTGTACTTCTTCCTTTCCAATTTGGATGTCTTTTATTTCTTTTTCTTGCCTAATTGCTTTGGCAAGAATGTCCAGTAAAATGTTGAATAACAGTGGTGACATTGGGAATCCTTGTCTTGTGATCTTACAGGGAAAGCTTTTGGTCTTTCACCATTAAGTTGGATGTTAGTTGTGGGCTATTTATACATTCCCTTTATCATATTGAGGAAGTTTCCTTCTATTCTTAGTGTTCTATTTTTTTTTTTTAATCAAGAAAGAGTGCTGTGTTTTGTCAAATGTCTTTTCTCTGTTGATTGATATGGTTGTGTTTTTTTCCTTCATTCTCTTAATGTGGTATATTACATTAATGGATTTTCTTAAGTTGAACCAACCTTGCATACCAGGGATAAATCCCAGTGGCTCATGGTATATAATACTTTTAATATGCTATTGGATTGAGTTCGCTAGTATTTTGTTGAGGATTTTTTGCATCTGTATTCATAAAAGATATTGCTCTTTAGTTTTCTTGTGGTATTTTTTTTTTTTTTAAGATTTATTTATTTATTTATCCCCCCCCTGCCCCTTGCTGCTTGTGTTTGCTGTGTCCATTTGCTGTGTGTTTTTTCTGTGTCTGCTTATCTCCCCCTTGCTGTGAGGTCTTGCTGCATCAGCCCACCGCGCCGCGCGGGCCGGCCTGCCCTCACAAGGAGGCCCCGGGAAGCGAACCCAGGGCCTCCCATATGGTAAATGGGAGCCCTATTGACTGAGCCACACCCGCCTCCCTTCTTGTGGTATTTTTATCCAGCTTTGGTATGAGGATGATATTGGCCCGTAGAATGACTTAGGGAGTGTGGCAGTTTGAGATTATTTATGAATCCCCAAAAGAGAAAGATTATGTTTGTAAAGTAATCTATTCCTCTGGGGTGATACCCTTTGATTGTATTAAATTCAGTTGAGGGGTCTTTGATTAAGATCCCTTGATAAGGCTATGTCAGTAAGGCATAACTCAGGTTGGGTCTCCTTTCCCTTGCTGGATCTGATATAAATGGAAACACAGAGAGGGGCTGACTGAGACACACAGAAGAAAAAACTGTCATTTTTCATCTTGCCATGTGACAGAAAGGAGAAGGCTTCTGTGGCTAGAGCCCCGGGAGAGATGAGCCATTTGCCTGATAGTTTGCATCTGACCTTGGGAAAAGAGCAGAACAACTGAGACTGATAAAGAAGGCTCAGGAAGAAACGAGCCCTATGCTAGGAGAGAGAAGATTGCAAGATCACTTGAGCATGAAGCCTCAAGAGGAAGAGGAAGCCCAGAGGGGAAGGCAGAGACCAGCCAGAGATCAGCGACCATCTTGCTTCAACATGTGGTGACTGACTTTGGTGAGAAAGCAACCCTGAATTGGACTTTTCATGGCCTTGTAACTGTAAGCTTTTACCCCAAGTAAATCCCTTTATAAAAGGCAACAGATTTCTGGTACTTTGCAACAGCAGCCCTTTGGTAGAATAATACAGGGAGTTTACTCTCCTCTTCAATTATTGGAAGGGTTTGAGGAGAATTGGAGTTAAGTCTTCTTGGTATATTTGGTCATATTCCCCTGTGAAGCCATCTGGTTCTGGACTTTTCTTTGTTGGGAGGTTTTTGATTTCTCCTCAGTCTCTTTACTAGTAATTCATTTGTTGAGATCTTCTATTTCTTCTTGAGTCAATGTAGGTTGTGTGTTGCTAATAATTTGTCTGTTTCATCTAGATTATATAATTTATTGGCATACAATTGCTCATAGTATCCACATATGGTCCTTTTTATTTCAGCTGACTTGGTAGTAATGCCCCTCTTTTCATTTCTGATTTTCGTTATTTATATCCTCTCTCTTTTTCTTTGTCAGTTATCTAAAAGTTTATCAATTTTATTGATCCTTTCAAAGAACCAACTTTTGGGTTAGTTGATTTTCTCTCTTGCTTTTTTCTTTTCTTTATTTTTCAATTTCATCTATCTGCTCTCTAGTCTGTTATTTCCTTCCTTATGCTTGCTTTGTGTTTAGTTTCCTTCTCTTTTTCTAGTTTTCCTGATTTGAGGTTAGGTCTCTGATTTGAAGTCTTTCTTTTTTTTTTTAATGTAAGCATTTTTTCATATACTAAACTTCATTTTAAAAGAAGTTTTAAGTTACAGAAAAGTTAAATGAGAAAAACTCCTGAGGGCTCTGGAGATACCCGGGTCCTATGGTCACGGCGGATAGCTCCGGAGTTTGGTGCCTTGCCAGTGGGCCCTACCTTGGAGTTTGTGCTCCTGAGAGTGACAGAGTTGGACTCAATTATGTCTTCCCTGCACATGGCTCATCTGTCCCTTCTATTCAAACCTATACTTGGTGCTGGAGTTTGTAGGTGTATGTCCAGAGACTCGAGTCTTTGGGCTGTCCATGTGCCAGCTGGGCCTGGAACCTTGGTGGAACTGCAACTCGTACTCTACAGCTCATTGGACTCATCCAGGATGACTGGCGGGGAGATGATGATGGACAACGGCTGTCCCAGGGAATGGAGAGAGTCTGCAGCTGCAGGCAGGATAGTCCCATCCATCTTCCCCATGGGATATAAGCCCCTTCTCAATTGGAGGTGGAGTGGACATCACCATCCCAGACTCCTCAGGATTGGGGGAAGAGGTATGGACTGGAGTGGACTTACTGGTATTCTACTGTAGACATATTGTGATTCAAGCAATGAAGAAATTACAACATTGATGTGGAGCCAGTGGCCACTGGAGGCTCTGGGGGCAGGGAGAGGGAAAAGCATTTGTAATACGGGGACTTTTTCGGGACTTGGGAATTGTCCTGAGTGACATTGCAATGACAAATATAGGCCATTTTATATCATCACATAACATGCAGAACTGTGTGGGAGAGAGTATGGTCTGCAATGTGTACTATGGTCCATGCTTAATTGCAAAGCCCCAGGATGTGTTTATCAATTGCTATTAATGTGCCACACTAATGAAGGATGTTTATGTGGGAGGTTGTGGGAGGTGTGGGAGGTGGGGCATATGGGAATCCCTATATTTTTTGTGTAACATTTATATAATCTAAGTATTAAAAAAAAAAAAAAAGTATAGGGGATCCCCTTACACCCCATCCACTTCCCT
>JAQZBX010080237.1:0-13854 GCA_029593785.1 Cabassous unicinctus
GATTTTTCACAGTACATACCAATATTTGTAAAATGATATATAAATACATATGCATATATGTGCATTTTCTTACATAAATGTTATTTTATATATATATATATATTTTTAAAGGTGCTTAGATTACCTAATTATTACTCAGAAATTACAAGGATTCCCATGTTCCCCACCTCCCACACCTCCCACAACATCCCACACCATCATCCTTCATCAGTGTGGGACATCACCCACAATGGATATACACATCCTGGGGCTTTGCCACCAAGCATAGACCGCATTTCACATCATAGACCACCCTCTCTCCCACACAGCTCTGCATGGTATATGCTGATGTAAAATGGCCTACATCTGTTGCCACAATGCCACTCATGACAACCCCCAAGTCCCAAAATAGCCCCTGTATTTCAACTGCCACTCCCCTCCCTGCCCCGAAAATGTCCAGTGGCCACCGTCTCCACTTCACTGTTACAATTTCTTCCATTACTTGAATCACAATATACGACAGAACACCACCAAGTCCATTCTAGTCCATAGCTTTTCCCCCAATCATCACTGATTTTTGAGCATGGCTATTGAATCTGGATAGTCTATTGAAATCATTTATTAGCTCTAGCAGCTTTGTTGTAGGTTTTTCAGGACTTTTTAGTTAGAGGATCATATCATCTGCAAATACCAAAAATTCTACTTCTTCCTTTCCAATGTGCATATGATTTATTTCTTTTTTTGTCTGACTGCTCTAGCTAGAACTTCCAGCACTATATTGAACAACAGTGGTAACAGTAGACATCCTTGTATTGTTCCTGTTCTCAGTGAGAAAGCATTCAGTCTTTCAGCATTGGTTAAAATGTTATCTGGGTTTTTTTTTCATATATGGCCTTTATCATGCTGAGAAATTTTCCTTCAATTCCTACCTTTTGTAGTATTTTTATCAAGAAAGGATGCTGTTTTTTGTCAAATGCCTTTTCTGTGTCAAAGAATATATCAAAGAATTTGATATATATTGATTGATTTTCTTGAGTTGAACCACACTTGCATGATTGGTACAAAACCCACTTGATCATGATAACTAATAGTTTTAATGTGTTGTTGGATTCAATTAGCAAGTATTTTGTTGAGGATATTTGCATTCATATTTGTTAGGGAAATGAGTCCGTAATTTTCTTTTTCATAATATCTTTGTCTTGCTTTGATAGAGGGTGATATTGGCTTCACAGAATGAGTTTGGAAGCATTCTTTCTTGGTCAGTCATTTTGGAAGAGCTTGAGCAAGATTGGTATTAAATATTCTTTGCTTGGTAGAACTCACCTGTGAAACTATGCGGTCCTGGGCTTTTCAGTTTGGAGAGATGCTTGATGACTGTTTCAATCTCTTTACTTGTGATTGGTTTGTTGAGGTCTTCTATTTCTTCCAGGGTCAGTGTCAGTTGTTCTTATGTTCCTAGGAATTTTTCCATTTCATCTACATTGTCTAATATTTTGGCATACAGTTGTTCACAGTACCTATTATGATCCTTTTTATTTCTGTGGTGTCAGCAGTAATATCCCCATTTATATTTTTTATTTAATTTATTTGAATCTTCTCTCTTATCTTCTTTGTCAGACTAGCTAAGAATTTGTCAATTTTGTTAATCCTCCTGAAAAGCCAAATTTTGGTTTTGTTAATTCTCTCTATTGTTTCTTTGTTCTCAATCTAATTTATTTCTGCTCCAATCTTTGTTATTTCATTCTTTCTACTTGCTTTGGGATCAGATTTCTGTTCTTTTTGTAATTTCCCCATTTGTTTACTTAAGTCATTGACTTTAGTTCTTTCTTCTTTTATAATGTATGTGCTGAGGGCTATAAATTTCCCTCTCAGCACTGCCTTCACTGCATCCCGTAAGTTCTATGCTGTATTCTCATTTACACTCGTCTCAAGATATTTATGGATTTCTCTCAAAATTTATTCTTTGATTCACTGATTATATGAGTGTGCTGTTTAATCTCCATATGTTTGTGAATTTTCCCTTTTTCCTCCTTTTGTTGATTTTCAACGTTATCCCTTATGATCAGAGAAACCCCTTTATATAATATCGATCTTGTTGAATTTACTGAGATTTGTTTTGTGACCAACATATTATCTATCTTGTAGAAAGATTCATGAGCACTTGAAAAGTGTGTATATCTTCCTGTTTTGGGGTGCAATGTTCCTTATATGTCTATTTGATCTTGTCTATTCATCATATTATACAAGTTTTCTCTTACTTTATTGATCTTCTACCCCCATGTTGTATCCAATTCTGAGTGTGTATTGAAGTCTCAAACTATTATTGGAGAGATATCTATTTCTTCCTTAGTTTTCTGGTGTTTGCTTCATGTATCTTCGGGCATCCTGGTTAGGTGCATATACATTTATGATTGTTATTTCTTCCCAGTGAGTAGCCACTTTTATTAATATATAATATCCTTCTCTGTCTCAAATAAAAGTTTTGCTTTAAAGTCCATTTCATCCATTATAAGTAAAGCTACTTCAGCTATTTTTTGGCTGCTGCATGATAGTATATCTTTCACATTCTATCTATTGTTATCATTGGGTGTAAGGAGAGTCTCTTGTAGACAGCATATAGATGGCTCATATTTTCTTATCCATTCCTCCAGTCTGTGTCTTTTGATTGGGGACAATAATATTCAATGTTATTACTGTAAAGGCAGTTCTTGTTTCACCTATTTAGACCTTTGGGTCTTATCTGTCATATATTATTTTCACCTCTCTTTTGATACTTCTAGTTACTTTTACTGATATAATCTTTATTTCTAGACCCTCTTCCAAGCCTCTCTCTTGAGTTTATTTTTCAGGCTGTAGCACTCCCTTTAGTTTTTCCTACAAAGCCAATCTCTTTGTTGTAAACTCACTAAGTTTCTGTTATCTGTGAATATGCTAAACTTGCACTCATTCTTGCTGGATATAAGCTTCTTGGCTGAAAGTTTTTCTCTTGCATTATCTTAAATATATCCTACCACTGTGCTCTTGCCTCCATGGTTTCTGATGAGAAATCAACACTTACTATTATTGGGTATCCCTTATATGTTATGCATCATTTTTCTCTTGATCCTCTAGTAATTCTCTTTGTCTTTAACATTTGACATTCTGGTTTCTGTGTGTTTCAGAGTTGGTCTATTCAGATTTAATCGGATGAGAGTACATTGTGCTTCTTGAACACGGACATTTATGTCCCTCAATATGGTTGGGAAATTTTCTACCATTATTTCTTCAAATATTCTTCCTGCCCCTTTTCCTTCTCTTTCCCTTCTGGCACATCATGACTTTTGCCATCATTTTCTTCCCTGAGAACTTGTTCAAATTTTTCCATTCTTTTCTTCATCTTTTCTTATGTATGTTTGCTTTTATAGTCCATGTCTTCTAGCTCACTGATCTGTTCTTTTGCCTCCTCTCTCGGTTGTATGCTTCCAGTGTATTTTTAATATCATGTATTTTGCCTTTCATTCCCATAAGTTCTGCTATTTTTCTCTGTATGCTTTCAAATTCTTTTTGCTTAACCAGTGTTTTCTTAATATCCTTAATCTCTTTAGCCATCTCATTGAATTTATTAAAGAGATTTGTTTGAGTATCTATAACTAAGTTTCTCAACTCTTTATGTCATCTGGAGGCCTTTCTTGTCCTTTTTACTGGGCCATATCTTCTTGATTCTTGGTATGGATTATAATTTTTTGGTGGAATCTTGGCATTTAGCTTGCTAGATGTTTTTATTCTGGGTGCACTTTCTCATTTTAGTTTAGGGCTTTCTTGCCCTTTCTTCCTTGCTGGTTGTATAATAGGAGCTGAGGGGGTAGTTGGTGCTATAAGCTTTGGGGACTAATGTTGCCCACACTTCTCCTGGAACTGATTAAGGTTCTCCCAATTTTTTTCTCTGCCAATGGTAGGGACAGAGTCACAGTTGTGTGTAATAATCCAAGTCTTGCAGGCCAACAATATCTGCCATTGCCCAGAGAGACTCAAGTAGCTTCAAGCCTGGGGCAGGAATGGAGTTGCATGTGTGGACAGCAATCTAAGGCATGTAGGATTAAAATGATCACAATTTCCCAGGTAGACTAATATAACAGCTGACCCCCACCAGGGCTGGGGATGACCCTCTGGTGTGCATAATAATGTAATCAATATAGCTGAATGCACCTGTATTTGCCCTGGGAGACTGAGGGAGTACTACTACTGGTTTTAGGGAATGGGAACAGAACCAATGATGCCCAACAGTTCAGTCTGGGTAGACTAAAATTCCTTGCCTTTGCCTGGAGAGGCTGATGAAAACACTAGTTCCTTCCTGACCTATTAGGTGCTGTGGTTGTATCCACAGGCACCAAACAGTTCAGTTCCTGCAGGCCAAAATATCTGCTGTTGCCTAGTAGGGCTGGGGAAACACCAGGCCCTTCTATCTTATTTGGGGATGGGAGTGGATCCACAGGTTCCCACCAGCCTATGCCATGCAGGCCAAAAGTAACTGACATTGCCTGGAAAGCCTGAGGAAACTCCAGCCACTTCTATCTTATTTGGGGATGGGAGTGGATCCAAAGGCACCCACCAGTCCATGCCATGTAGGACAAAAGTGCCTGCCATTGCCAAGAAATGATGAAGAAATGCAGCTCCCTTCTTATCCTACTTGGGGAGGGATGGAGATACAGGAGTCCAACTATTCAGTCTGTGCTGGTCGAAGGAACCTGCAGTTACCTAGAGAGGATAGGGAAGCACAGTTCCGCTCTTATTCTATCTGGGGTGGGGGTGGAACCACAAGTGCCCAACAGTTGAGTTTGTGAAGTCTAAAAGCTCCTACAGTTGCCCTGAGAGGCTGAGGAATCTTATAAGGACAGATAAGTGTAGATGGAATCTAAGGTGCTCAACAAACCAGTTCATTGGGCTGAAAATGCCTTTTGTTGCCAGAGAGGCTGAAGAAACACAGCTCCTTTTCTATCTTATTGAGGTGCAGGGGTGGAGCCCCAAGTGTCTGACTATTCTATTCTTCCCAGCTAAAATCACCTGCAGTTGCCTGGAGAAGCTGGGGCAGTTCCCACCAGCTTCTTCCCTACTGGAAGTGGGGCTGGAGCCTAGGCTAGGGCTGCTATCGGATCTTAGTGAAAAGAAGCTGGTCCCTACCTTCACTGTGATTTTCAGTCAGCCCCACTTCCCCTCATGCCAGGCGCAGTGTTAAAATGGTGGCTACTGGCCTATTTCTGTCTTGGACAGGTTCAAACTTTAGCTGCTCTTAGGATTATACTTTAGCCAGCAAATTTTCCTAATCAGTAGCTGAAGTTGGTGGCCATCTGTCATTTCCTCTTCCATTTCGGGGAAATGGGCTTCCAGCTTTAGCAACAGAATAGATCCTTAGATGGCTTACACTTCCAGAGTAGGATGGACATCAACTTCCAAGGCAGTGCTGGCAGTTTTCTGGAGAGCCCGGTGGAGGATCCCCCATCTTCTTCCCTGCTGGAGGTGTGGCTTAGCTTAGAGCTGCAATCTGATCTGGGTGGAAAGAAGCCAGTCCCTATGGTCACTGTATTAGTCAGCCAAAGGGGTGCTGATGCAAAATACCAGAAATCTGTTGGCTTTTATAAAGTATATTTATTTGGGTTAGAAGCTTACAATTACCATGCCATAAAGCATAAGTTACTTCCTTCCCCAAACTCTGTGAGGGTTCTCACTTCCTGGGTTCCTCTCTTCCTTGTTCAGCTGCTTGGTCTCTCCACAAGGCCAGCTGTAGTCTATCAGGCAAATGGCTCATCCCTTTTCTTGGGGCTTTCTCCCCTTCCTCATGACCAAGCTCCTCTGTGTGCTTACTTTCCTGGGCTCCAGCATTGAAACTTTGCATCAGAACTCCAACTGAAAACTCCAACTCCTCTGCTCTGCCATGTAGTTTTATCTCTGAGTCCCCACCTACCAAGGGGTGTGGACTCTACATCCTACTTACGTGGTCCAATCAAAGCCTTAATCATAATTTAATCATGAACAAGGGAAAGACCAGTTTACAAGCAAAACCCAATATCTATTTTTGGAATTCATAAATAATGCCAAAATGCTACAGTCACTATGATTTTCAATCAGCCCTGCTTCTCCTCATGCTGGGGGCAGAATTACAATCGCAGCTAATGGCCTCTTTCTGATGTAGAAAGGTTCAGACTTTAGCTGTTCATAGGAATATCCTTTAGCCAGCCGAATTTACCAATCAGTAGCTGAATTTGGTGCCCAACCATATATTCATCCCCTCTTTTTGGGAAATGGAGCTTCCCCGTCCAGCAATGGACTAGCTCCCAAGGTGGCCTGTACCGCCAGTTGAGTATGGGTACTAGGCTCTGTGGCACTGCAGATGGGCAGCCTCCTCCTTTCATTCTTCCAAGAATATTGCATCATCCTGGTTTCCTGGGACCCCAAAGAGGTGCTTTAAATATCTTTGGGTCATTACTAACTGCCCTGTAGGATGAGCTGACTCTTGGAGCTCCTTACTCTGTCATGTCATGCCCCACCCTCCCATCTATATGATTTAAAATTTCCTGTCTTCTAGTTTACAGATTCTTTCTTCTGCTTATTCAACTATGTTGCTATATTCCTCTATTGTACTTTTAATCTCTTCTATTGTGCCTTTCATTTCCATAATTTCTGTTAAGTTTTTATTTTCTTGTTTGTTTTATATTATTGTTTTTCCTTATTTTAAAAGGAGCTTTAGATCACATAAAAGTTACATAAAAAATACAGGGGACTCCCACATACTCTACCACCAACCCCTACCCCCCACCAAGAACATCTTTCATCAGTGTGGTAAATTTGTTACAATTGATGGACACATATTTAAAAACTGCTACTAAGCATGGTCTACAGTTTACATATGTTTTACACTTTGCATCAGCAATTTTATAGGTTTCCACAAGATGTATACTGGCTTGTATTTTTCATTGCAATATCATGCAGAATGATTCCAGTGTCTCAAAAATGTTCCATTTACACTTATTCCCATCTCTCTCCCCTCTGGTGACCACTTACTTTATATTAATGTTACAAGTTCTTCCATTATTAGGGTAACACTTAGTCTACTTAATCCACAGTAGCAGAGAGGTTTGTTCATTTCTCTTTCTTGAAGATTTTGAGATGGTGGTGCCATTTCTGGTTCTGATTGGGAGTGGACTTAGAGGCTCTGGGTCAGTTGGATGTAACTGTCTTGCTTGCAGTTACAGATGCTCTCTGTTTCTTGTGTTGGTCATTGTACATCATCATCCTTTTGTTAGTTCTGTTAGAGTCTGATAGACTGGAGAGTAGATGTTGGCTGCAACTCTGCTGAGATTCGGGGCTCACCTGTCATATGAACAGCCAGAAGATTAAGTCTCTGGAACATAGATTCAACAGGCAGTGCCAATTATATGCTCAAATACATGAGGCAGTAGATCCATGTATAGCAAAATTTTAAATGAATCTAACTCTGATACATTGGGGTAGATGATTATCATATATCCAAAATAAGGCCCACTGATGGAGTGCCAACTTCCTTGCATTGCCTGCACTGCCTACAGTGCCTAGATGTCTTTAGTGCCCCCAGGAACACCCCTACCTGAGGCACTATTTACTGTGGCTGATAGTGATTTTCTGCTGAGATGTGCATAAAGGTAACATGTGGAATAACCTCCTGACTCAGGTTTGAAATCTCTTAGCCATAGAAACTCCTTTGCATTCAGTTTTCCCCCTTTTGGTCTAGGTCTTTTTCAAATATGTTATTAGTTGGCACTTTGTATTAATCCCTCAATGCAGGAAGACTCATCCCTGGAAGTCATGGTCCCATGTAGGAGAGAAGGCAGTGAATTTATATGTTGAGGTTGGCTTAGAGAGGGGCCACATTTGAGCAACAAGGAGGCCCTCAGGAGGTAACTCTTCAGCAATATGTATTACTAGCCACGTTTTGATTTCAGAGTCATCAATATCAAGGGCTGCTCTCCCTTGAAAGACACTGCCCAATTAGTTCAGAGATTCACATCACTCTATGGGAGAATGTAGCTGTATTCACCAGGAAGGGAGTTCAATATTCCACTGGTTATTCTTTGCCCACCAAAACAACACCATATGACCACATGTACCCACCTCACTCTATTGAGGCATGCCCCAGGTGTGCCAATATCCTCAAATCCCCCACCACTGACAACCTGGACCAGTGATGCTCCCTTACCACAGCTGCAACTAATCTGCAACCCTAATCCTCCCCCAAAACAAAGCCAAGAAAAAATAACTAGTAAAATTTAAAAATAGTAAGCAAAAAATAAGAATTTTTAAAAAAAATATTTTTAAAATTTCATTGAGCCTTTCATCACTATGAGATCTGTTACCTTTTTTATATTTTGACAATTTCTTCTGTATGCCCCCTCCCCAGTGTCTTATTTTTTTTCCACTTAATTTTCTGAGAAGCTTTAAGGTTACAGAAAAGTCACATAGAAAATGCAGGGGATTCCCAGACACCCCTGTCCCTCCTCCCCATTCTCCCCTACCAATAACATCCTACATGAGTATGGTACATTTTTTATAATTGATGAACTAATATTGAAGCACTGCTAAACATGCTCAGTAGTTTATATTATGATTTACCTTTTGCACTGTATACTTTTATAGGTTCTGACAAAATAAAACAATGGCCTTTATCCATCAATGCAAGATCACACAGAACAGCTCCCATGCTCCAAAGATGCCCCGTGTTACACCCATTCCTCCCTCTCTTTCCCCTCAGAACCAATGGCAAACACTAAGTTTCCTTTTTTGGAGAATAAGGTACATAGTTACACACATTAATATTGCTAGCTTGACATACAGGTCTGTTTTCTTTTATTGGGTGCTACATATACACGAGATATTCTTGCCCCTCTAATTGAGAACATAGCAGGTCTCTCTAGGATGGGAATTTGGTATTTTCTTTATTATTTGTGTGAGTCTCCATCCACTGAGACAACTCCCTATGCCAGGATGAACATATTCACATTCCATAGAACCATGCTCCAAGCGGAAGCTTCCCCCATACCTCCCCCACCAATGCCCTGTACAAGGGACCCTCCCCTGTAGTTTCAACCACATACCCATAAATTCCCAAAGTTTACCTTCCTACAACCCTCCCCTGCCCTGCTTACCCTCATATTCCAGCATCGTTCACCCCACTCATGCCTCTGCACCATCATTACCTGCTTCCACTGCCAAACCACCCCCTTCCACCTTTTCATGGGTTTTACCCGTATTGAGCATCATCTCACTACACTCTAATCCCTTTCTGTCTCCTGATAACCTATCTTCCAGGCTCTAGCTCTGTGAATCTTCTCAATAGCCTTAGGTCATATCAGTGAGGCCATACAATATTTTACATTAAGGATTGCCTTACTTCACTCAACATGAAGTCTTCAAGATTCATTCATGTTGTTGCATGTGTCAGTACTTCATTTTTTCTTACAGCTGAGCAATATTCCATTTGTATGTATATACCACATTTTGCTTATGCATTCATCTGTTGATGGGCATGTGGGTTGCTTCCAACTTTTGGCAAGAGTGAATAATGTCACTATGAGCATAGGTATGTATATATCTGTGTGTGTCTCTGCTTTCAATTCTTTCAGGTATATCCCCATCAGTGGGATTGCTGCATCATATGGCAATTCTATAGTTTCCTGATGGACTGCCAGAAGGCCTTCCACAATGGTTGCACCATTCTATATTCCCACCAAGAGTGGATATGTGTTCCCTTTCCTTCACATCTCTCCAACACTTGTAGTCCTCTGTGGTTTTTTAAATAGCCATCAGTCTAACAGGTGTAAAGTGATATCTCATTGTACGTTTGATTTGCATTTTCCCTAATACCTAGTGATGATGAGCATCTTTTCATGTGCTTTGTAGCCATTTGTATTTTCTCTTTGAAAAGTGTTTATTCAGGTCTCTTGCCCATTTTTAAAAAGGGTTTTGTCTTTTTATTTTCAAGATTAAGAATTTCCTTATATATGCTTGATATTAGGCCCTTATTGGATAAGTGGATATCAACTATTTTCTCCCATTGAGCAGGCTGATTTTTCAATTTTTGACAAACTCCTTTGAAGTTATGTTTCATTTTAAACTTTTAAATTTGTCTTTATGCTCACGAAGTCTCTTCCCAATATTCTGTATCTCTTCAGTCATATTTTCTTCCAGCTCCTTGAATTTATTTAGGAGATTTGTTTTCTAAACTCTGTTTTCCTCTGAAATTTTAATTTGTTCCCTTGACTGAGCCATATCATCCTGTTTCTTAGTATGGTTTTTGATTTTTTGCTGATGTCTCTGCACCTCTCGTCTAGGTTTTTTTAAAATTTTTTATTCATTGTCTTTGTGTTAATGGTCTTTTCTGACACTTGTCCAATTTATTCGTTACATTTAGAGTAACCCATTTTTAACTGTGTAAATGTTCTCAGTTTTTTTTTTCGTTTGATTCTTGCCCTAGATATGTGGTATGTGAGGTAAATTTTAAGATTGTTCCTTTTTGTGCAATTGCTTCATGTCCAGGAGAAAGATTTCCTTCTTCTCTTCTTTGGGAACCTCAATCTGTTCTGTTTGTTTTTGTGCAGAATTTTCTCCCCAGCTCCTATGATTTATTTGAATTCTCTCCACACCATATCCTTTTACTTTTCAGTTCTGGCATGCTGTCTTATAGCACTTCAGTCCCCTTTCCACTTTTTGTGAGGCTTTTCTACACCCCCTTTCTTGCTCATTTGGATATTCTGCCCCAGGGACCAAAACAGTGTTAATCTAGCAAAGCCCATTTTGTTTTTAGATGGTCCAGCCACCTAAGATTGATTGAGTATGAGTACCTCTTGCCAACAGACTGGATGTGTTCTCTTTCTCTCTCTTTTTTTCCCCTTGGATGACCTTTTTATGTTGCACTCATTGGCTGCTTCTGTTCTGCCCTGGGTTTCTGAGGACCTGAGTCCCTGTGGCTTGATATGTATGGGGTTCTAACTTGCTCCTGTGAGTGGCTAATTAGTCTGCTTCCATGTCATGAGGGACCTGGGCCATGCTGCCTTTATACCTCTCCCAATCTGCTTGGGACCATGTGAGACTGAGGTGTTTGGAAGGGCAGAGCTTGAATGAAATCTCCTACCTGATCTTGGAGATCCTTTTTCTTTTGATTCAATTAAGCATTTATGGATTCCTCCTCCAGTCTTTATTATCCTCCAGAGTTCCAAACATGTAGGATATGTCCTTTATTAGTTAATTCTGATGGGAGACTTTTTCAGAAGATATAACAATATGGGAATGACATCTGCTAACTGAATTTTGACAAGTGTGGTAAGTACAAACACTAAGGAAAGAATAGTGTTTTCAACAAATTATCTTGTAAAAACTGGATATCCACTAACAAAGGAATGTAATTAGACCCTGATCTCATACTATATAAAAATAAACTCAAAATGGATTAAGCCCTTAAACATAAGAGTAAAAAGTGTAAAAATATTCAATGATAACATTGGGGAAAATCTTCATGACCTGGCATAGTTATGATACTAAAAGCATGAGATACAAAAGATTAAAAATAGATAAAATTGAATGCATTAAATCTAAAAACTTCAGTACATCAAAGGGAATTATCAAGAAATTAAAAATACAACCTACAGAATGGGAGGAAAAGCTTTCAAACCAAGTATCTCATATGTGTTAATATCAAGAATATAAAAAGGATATTTACAATGCAATAAAGCAAAAAGATAAGCTCCCTAATTAAAAATGACCAAAGTATTTGAATAGATATTTCTTCAAAGAAAACATGCAAAAGGCCAATATGCACATAAAAAGGTGCTCAATCCATTAGTTCTTGGGGAAATGAAAATTAAAGCCACAATGAATACCACTTCACAACCACAAGGACAGCTGTTATTAAAACATGTTTGATAATGTGTGAAGAAATTGGAACTCTAGTGAATTGTTTGTAGGGATGAAAAAGATAGAAAGCAATAAGGTCATTTTTCTAAAAATTAAATTGAGAATTACCATTGGGTCTAGCAATCCCACTTCTGTTTATATATCCAAACAGGGTCGCAAACAGATATTTGTACATCACTGTTCATAGCAGAATTATGCACAACATCTAAAATCTGGAAACAACTCAAATGTAGTTTTGTACTTATCTCTTGCATTTAAGCTTATCATTATTATTTCTTTTTTCTATTAATTGTATTTCATTATTATATGGGCTTCATGTTCAGGGAAGGTTTGGATCACAGAAGGGTTACAATGGGGGCTGTAAAATTTCATTGGTGGGGGGTGTCTGGGATGTGGGATTCATGGGAGTAAGTTCCTCTGAATATACATGAAAGATATATAAAATCATTCAAATGATCAAGGGATGGGGCATGGTCACAGAGGGTAGACAATCACTCAATAAATGAGGGAATCTGAATTCCCAGCCTGGAGAACTCTGCCACGTTCTCCAAGGGAGCAGCAGCAGTCCCCTGAGTGCAGAGGCAATGTCTGGCAAAAGACGATGGCCTACTGATGGGTTCCTGTTATTGAGGACTAGCCTTATCAATCTTTGCTCATGTAATTGAAGCTTAACCTACTGTTATGGGGTGCCTAAGGGTTGCCATCTGAGAGCCTCCTTGTTGCTCAAGTGTGGCCTTTTCTCTAAGCCAAACTCAGCATATGAATGCATTACCTTCCCCCCAACATGGAACATGACTCTTGGGGATGAGCCTCCCTAGCAACGAGGGATTAATACCAAGTGCCAACTGGCAACACGATTGGAAAAAGACCTTGAATAAAAGGGGGAAAGAGTAAAGAGAAATGAGTTTATGTGGCTAAGAGACTTCAAAGAGAGTTGGGAGGTCATCCCAGAGGTAATGCTTACGCACACCTCAGTAGGATCTCATAGAACACCAAAGTGGATATCACCTTACACAGAGGGTCTCCTGAGGGCTCTGGAGACACCCAGGTCCTATATAAGTGGGGATAGCCCCAGAGAGTGATGCCTTATTAGTGGCTCCTCTTTGGAATCTGTGCTCCTGAGAGTGACAGAGTCGGACTCAAATAAGTCCTCCCTGCACATGGTCCATCAGTCCCTTCTATTCAAACCTATATGCAGTGCTGGAGTTTTTAGGTGTACTTCCAGAGACTGGAGCCTCTGGCCTACCTATGTGCCAGCTGTGCCTGCAATCTCGGTGCAGCTGCAACCCCTACCCTATAGCTCAATGGACTCATCCAAGTCACCTGGCGAGGAGATGACTATGGGCAACGGCCATCCCAGGGAATGGAGAGGGCCTGCAGCTGCAGGCAGGATAATCCCATCCACCGTATCCATGGAATATAAACACTCTCTCACTTGGAGGTGGAGTGGACATCACCATCCCAAACTCCCCAGGATTGGGGGAATAGCTATGGACTAGAATGGACTTGGTGGTGTTCTGTCGTATATTGTGATTCAAGCAATGGAAGAAATTGTAACAGTGAGATGGAGACGGTGGCCACTGGACATTTTCAGGGCAGGGAGGTAAGAGGCAGTTGAAATACAGGGGCTTTGCCCGGGGCTGGGGGGACGGCATGGCTGAGCGGGTGACCTAGATGGCTCCTAGCCTTTGGGAAGGGGGGAGCGAGAGGGCACGGGGTCCCGCAGAGGGCCTCCGGGCCAGGACAGCACTCTTCCCGCTGCTTTACGCCCCAGCTAATATTTAACCGCCAGGGGCGGGCGGGCTCCCGCACCATCACCGGCGAAGGCGGCGCGGGGACTTCCCGGCTGCGGCTGGCAGAGAAGGCGCTGGGCCCCGGCCGCGGGGTCGGGGCGAGGTGAGGGCGGGCCGGGCCGCGGGGCCCACCCCCGGGGCCCCCTGGCTGCGGCTCGCGTGCACC